>VUQR01024169.1:5075-15080 GCA_015108515.1 Hemichromis elongatus
GCTTATTTCAGTTTAAGCTTGAAAATACTTCATAATTTGTACTCTTCTTGCTACCAACTGATGTTTCCAAAACATCCGTTTTAGCGCCTTTAGCTTTAAATCCAGATGCTACCTTTCAGGAAGAGGTCTGCGACTAACAGCCAATGGGATTGCCGCATTTTGTCGGCTGCAGGCATCCAGTATGGACATTAACGAGGCCTTCTGTCTTTTCTGACTTTCTCTTTGAGCAATCATTTTAAATTTAAAATATTTGGGGTGGAGGAAAAATTGAAATTCAAACTGAGATTTCAGCACTAGACTAATAAAATCGATTGCTTTTTTTTTTAGTCGTTCAGATGATGACGTCGAGTTATGGTTTTTTTAAGAAGTTGGTATAGGCATGCAAGGATTCAGAAAAGCGCATCTCCATTTAAATCAGCAGACTTATCTTGTGACAAGGGAGATGGATGTGATACACGGATTTGAAGGGAGTGAACACAGGGGCTCCTCTCATGCATCACCATCCTGAGATAACGCTAGGCAACAACAGCTAGCTTTAAACCGGCTCATATTTCCTGCCAGTGAAGTAATGATAACACTCCTTTCTACCTCTAGTCAATCCAGCAGACATGACAGCAAAAACGACCGTGTTATGTCTCACATATAGGTTTAGTGATTTTATTAGATGTCGCTTAGAAACGGCTTAGAACGAATGCAAGTCAGAAAGTGTAGTTAACGCGCCGTAATTGTGTGAATATTCAGACTGTTTCTGTAAACAAGAAACTATGTAAATGAGAACAGCTTCGTTGGGGATTTGGCTGCATTAGAACACAGCATATGTGAGCATGGAGAGTAGGCGGGAAGCAAACGGGCATAAAAGGCTGACAAGAAGCCAGCTGAGTTTAGCTTAACGCCGAAGCACAAAAGGTGACACGAAAACAAAGTTGCTCACACCCGCGCCGCTTTTGCTGACTTTAAATCGGCCTTTAAGTTGTTTTTTTTTTAATTTTCCCCACAGCACTGCAGTCGGTGGTAAACGTTAAAAGTGTTGCGTGCTAAGGATTCAACGCTATGCTAAGGATTTTTCTGTTATTGTCAGACAACAGAGCATTTGGCTTGCTTTGCTCACAGCAGAGGCTTCTTAAAAATTACGTTTTGCAGACCATACAGGGAGGGAAGTTTGAACGTCTAATATGGACGTACTTTCCGATCTATGAAGACAGGAAAGCAACAAAGTGATGGTCGCTTCTCGTAATCCGTGTGAGTCTCTAGAGACACTTAAAAATAATGAAAATGTCTCTTTTAGTGCCTCTGGGTTCGGCATAATCCGGGTTTAATCATCACACTGTTTCTGGGCCTTCAAAAATGCACTAAAGCGATTCCGCCCGAGTGAGGAATGAGGAAAGCGCGAACTGCCCGAACCTCTTTAAACAAATACTGTATCTTTATTGCGAGGCAAAGGCCATCAGGCTGGTATTTCAGGTGCTGCGACTGCTCCATAAACGGGCGGTGCGGTAAAATAATTACTTGTAATCATCTATTTTTTCCTTCCCTTTTTTACAACTCATTTGTAATTTGACACCGCCGTCACTGCTTAGAATGAGCGAAGTACTCGCCTTGCATTTCACTGTTTCCAGAGGGTGACGCGCACTGACAAAGGTGCCACTTGTACTTGACACCTGCTTTGTTGAGAAGTGTGTGCGCGGGAGCATTTACGCTTGTGTGTGGTGTGCGCACAAGCAGCTGCAGAGTCAGTCAGCCAAGCAGTAGTGGCTCCCTGGAGCAGCGGGGAAGTTGGGAAAGCAGTATGTAGGTAAATCAGTCTATTACTAACATTCCGCCTGCCTGGAGCAAGTCTCCTGGGACGCTGCTGACAATACACATGCGGCCTGCCTGATGGAGCATTCATCCATAGCTGGATAAACATACATACACATACAACAGAGTCACCGGGCTTCAGCGCATAAGCACACACAGTGTACAATATGTATAATATGGTGAGAAGCAGGCATACGGAGGCATATATACGACGCCTACGCAGGTCATTCCACACGAGACTGAAAAGATTCAAGCACTGAAACCATCAGAATGTCAGAATGAACGAAAACAACTTTTCTTCACATCCATTTTATCTTCATACATTAATTACCATATGTTGTCTATATTCTCTGTAATGCCGTGTAGGACTCATTTGACTGTCGTTATAACCTTTGCTCAACCAGGAAGCCAAACACTCAAGATTAATGTCCTCCAGGTAAAGCAGCAGTTCGAACAGCAGAACACTGTGTCGGAGCGTGCACAGGTGTGCATTTATGAACTCAGGGTAGAGTTACGTCCACATGTTCTTCCTTCGTAGCTCCAGTTTACATCCAGTAGCGGTTTTGTGTGCTAGGCGGCTGTGTTGCGATGCTCTGCCTCACTCTCCCGTGATTCAACTGGCACGTTTAAAATTACCAACAGATCATCAGTGAGGCGCGATGCTGGGGTTTTTGTTCTGTTAAATCCATCTGAGGTTCTCCCTTATTTGAATTTTCTTTAGCTCACACGCTGCAGGCTTTGCGAGAGAGAATATTACATACTCAGTTTAATGTGCGTTATGGAAGTGAATTGTTATTTATAATAGTCTCGTGTACTTTTATGGAAGGCCTGCATTGAATGAGCAGCCTAACAAGATGTAAAAACGCTCCTTATTTAATGAGCACCTTTATTTTACCTATGAAGAGATGTTTATAACTGCATATAAACTGCAGGGTGAGAGTTTTACGGAAGACGTTACATTTTGTTTCAGTGGATATTAACTTTACCCCTTAATTATCTTCCACTTGCTTTTACCGCGGAGCCAATAAATGCGCTGATTATAGCAAGCAGTTTGAGAGTTTCTGCCTCTCTGTTTGTAGCTGCGCCCTGTGATACTCTTATAGAGGACATGCATGCACATGAGGATTCCTGCAGCCTGCAGAATCTACAGTTTGCTCAGGGATTTTGCTCATAATTAAATTGCGAGGGATCATATATTTAAAAAGCAATCTCAGAGAGATACCAGCATCTAAGTAGCTTGGGGTGTACTACCTGGTTGCTCGAACCTCTTTGTTTTGCCTGTTGCCCGTCTTATTTCAGGCCCTGTAACTGATGAAAGGCCACGCTCAAGCGTAGAAGGAATTAATGAAGCTAAAATTAGCATTCTAATGTGACTTGGTCACTCAGATTAGAGAGCAGAGAGTAGTTTGGTAAATTTGGACCATCTGCATCAGCCAAACTCCTTAAAAAAGTATTAAACAACTTTGTTATTCAAGCACCAAAATGCTTTTGCAGAAGACACAATGTCTTCACAGCAGTAAGGAAATTAACACGATATAAAAATAAACAGCGCACCAAACAAAGAATGAAGCAATCTGTCTTTTAAATATGCTCGTCCCACTGCTAAGCCAGCAGGGAGAAATCAAACCCAGAGAAGAAAAATGCTAAAACAGCATCCCTGTTAGCTTCTGCCAGTGTGAAGTCCCAAGCAAAGTGCAGACAAAGTTGTAATTACACTGAGTGGGGAGCAATTAGATGGATCACGGCTGGCCCATTTAAATCACACTTCGGACCATTCATTACGCCGGGCGCCTTTAGACAAGAGACTCTGTCGGATGTCCTACAAACCGCTGCAGAGGCTTGTGAACTGCACGGTCATCAGATCCGCCTCTGACCTTCTTCTCTGGCGCCTGTAATCAAATGAGGCACTGTGTGAATAACGCAACCCGATATACACAGCGCAACCGGAGTAGGAGGGCAGCAGTTACAATCGCAAAATAGATTACCATAACCATGATGGGAATCAATAACGTGGCGATGTTCGCGATTAGCTGAGAGGGCCTCCGTCGCCGCTAGCGCCACAATCTGCTCCCGCTGCAAGGATTATAAACACCACATCACCTAAAACAATATGCATAAATGAAAATGACACGTATAATTTGCTCCACTGAAGCATTTTCCAGGGTACAGGCAAGGGAGCGCAGCTTCTGAATTTCTCCCTTCAGCCTAATGCTGAATGACAGATAGGAAAAGGAAAGAAAGCCTGAAGAGTCAATTTGGAGCTGGAGTGGCATTTCAAACCCGGCTACTAAAGCGTTTTGAGAGAAAAGGAATAAAAAAAAAAAAAATGAATCTGAAACCTAACCAGGCTTTGGGAGCACGTCTATGAGAAGGGTAAGGTAGCTTTCTTCTATCGTGGCGTTCAGCAGACGATAACAATGACCAGACCTGTCGTTGAGAGACGCCCGGCATCACCAATTTTTTTTTTTTTTTTTTGGAATAGCTCTTGCATATGTGAATATGTTGCAATTGTACGTTAAAGCATTCACAAGTGTGCTCCATGCTCTGTGGCAGGGATGTCAAACTCATTTTACATCGTGGGCACATACAGCCCACGTTCATTTTCAGCGGGCCAGACCAGTGAAAGGTTAACTGCACTTTTAATCCTGGAGAAATCTTAATATAAGAAAACTAACAGTATGACAAAAAACTGTATATTGGTTTTCTATCTGCTGATAGGGAAATGCTGATGTAACAAATAAAGCAAATGGATTAGCACAAATCTTTGCGCTTAAGAGAAAAGAAATAAATGTGTGAAATTACAGAAAAGTTCACGTTGCCTCATTTACTGTTCGTACTTAATTATGATTTGACTTAAATGAACATGGGAGAGGACCTTATTAGTCAAACTTATGAAAATACTGTTAAATGTCCAAAATTTATGCCCACTTTGACATTTCCCAAAGCAGTTCAGTGGGCCGCATTATGGTCTTTGTGAGGTTGATTCTGGCCCCCGGGCCTTAAGTTTGCCACCCCTGCTCCATGCAATATAAACTTGCACATATGCATGTGAGGATCCTGCGTGCATTTAACAAGTGTGCCAGGTGCTGCTTCTCCAGCTGAATGCAAAGATAGAATCACTGGTGAATGTGCAGCACTGCATTCACCGCTGTAACCCAACGCTTGACACTGGTGTTCACCCCGAGCACCACAGGCAACACAGGAAATCTCCACCCTCCTACCCCCCACCACATCATTCCCATCCGCTGAGCTGCTCGGTTACAGCAAAGCAGAGCTCTCCCGAGGCCCTAGCAGTGGACTGCAACGCTCAAATCCCAGTGGAGCGTGTGCACCCCGTGGCATCGGTGAGCACAAACGCTTACAGACAAGTTCATGCGCGTGTGCACCAAATGTCAACACATAAGCACGAGCGCCGCTTAACACACGCGTACGGCGCATTGCTGCATCCGTGTGTGACCGCGTAATCTCAGTGCATCGAAAATCCCGAAGCAGCGGCAGACGCCGAGCTCACACACGCACACGTTTAACATCAAAACCCATGCGGAGGGTAATTCGATTACATGGCTCTTTGACGAGAAAACACTTCTTTGCTCAGCTAAAATGCCAGCAGTGACACGAGAAAGAAGGAGAAAAACTCCCTTAAACAAGGACAACAAACAGAAAAGAAATGCGGCACAAAGTCTGACAAGCATTTGTCACCTAGATTAAACAAGTCGAGCTGGAGGGGTTAAGGGGGCGGCGGCGGTGGTAGTTAAGAAAATATTCCAGCCAGTTTCTCCCTGCTGCCGCCATCCAAACTCATTCTGTCAGCCTCTGAGTCACATTATTTATAAGGCGGGGAGACAAACTATTGACCTCCCCTCTTTTCTCCATAGCTGTTTGTGACACTGACAAGGACGCTCAGGGGGGAAGAATGCAAGACAGGAGGAGGTGGTGGAGTATATGTAAGCGAAGGATGGGAAAAAAGTGGCAAAGGATACAGGGAGACGTGCAGAGAGATGAGAAATGAAACATCTTGCTAGAGGTTACTATCAGGGACCGGTTTATATGCAAATATTGACATTACAAACTGTGAGTACAGATTAGTTTGGCTTGCACGGGGATAGTGTTTCGTCTTGCATTTAGAAACCGTGAGTGCAGTTAGAAACATTTAATGTTTTCCCAGAGGAGTGGAACAGACTGACACGAACATACGGACGATCGGGAAATGATTTCATTAATGTGTGTGTAAATATAACTGAGCTAGTGTTGCTTTTGATCAACGAGTTATCGAATTTTAAAAGCTGCCCCAGCACAAGCGCCCACATCGGAACTCATTAAAACACAGGCTGAAAATGGCAGAATGAAATGACTAAATTAGAGGACGCTGTTTCTTCAAGCTTTCCACGCCACATCTAGAGACTTTCAGATAGTTCCTCGGATACAATTCGCACATCTCCAAAAAGCGCAGAAGCTCCGAGAGCCGCATTAGAATAATAAATCTGATTTCTTGACCAGTGACATGAAAACAAGTTACAAGTCTGCAATCCGCTGTTGCAGAACTACATGACCTGGAAGAAAAGAAATGAAAACATAAGCGGTGAAAGTGGGTCAGATGCGCACAGCAGTGATTGATTAGGTGGCCATCTGCTACTTATCAAGTACAAGCACTGATGAATGATAAGAAGACTCTAAAGGAAAGTATAGTATAGAAATGCATGTTGAATCGCTATAAGTAAACAACGTGATTTCATTTTGTCACGTTTCGCTTCATAACGGTGTTTCACATATACTGACCTAGCAATAGATTTCTGCATAGGGAATTTAAAATGACAAAGTAATCTCAAATGTAGTAAACTGAGGCCAAAAGGTTCTTTTCACCTTCTTCTTGGCTTAAGACACACTTGTGCTTTATTGCATTTGGTCAAAGTACAAGCTCATTCTACAAAGAGAAATGTCTCACAGTGACACTTGGCTTAAGTCTGCAGTGCAGGAAATAGATAGATGTGATTTTGAAACAGCGCTCCACCATATTTTGGAATCCCTCCACAATTACTGCCGATGGATATTTCCTGTTGTTATATGGCTTCTTGCCTCAGTGATTAAAAAGATATCCGTGCAGCCAAGGCCTCGGCGTATTGTCCTATTGTGACTGGGATCACTGTGAGCCCCGCACCTTTTACAGGGCTGCCAGTTAGCCAGACAGACCTAAGCTAGCTGCCAGTTCAACCACTAAAACCACAACTATTACGGGGTCTAGAAACTGATACCAAACCAGAGGAGCTCTTCTTCCAAAATAGGACTGCACACAACAAACAGTGCTGTGAACAATAGGAGACCAAGCAACACCACCGACAAAAACCCATACATGCACGGATGAGCACGACAATGTGATGGCTCCCTTATCACGAGGCATCTGAATGAAAAAGCCCAAAAAGCCAAGGCTTTAAATGATCCCAAACCACTAAGCAACTTGACAGTAAGTGCTTAGCTTAGCTAGCAACACCTCTAAACTTTCTAAGATTGATGGATCCTTAAAGTTAGCATAAATTTTTGCTAACTTTAAGCTAACTTTTGTATAATTTCTAGCTCAGTTCTGTGCTTTAGCTTATTTTATTATACTGTAAATCATTTTGGCATTTTGATTAAAAAAAAAAGATATTTTTTTTACAGTGGATAGTTGTAAAATGAAGTGAAATAATAGCAAAAGTAAGTAAAATTTAAACATCCAGTGTTTTAGCGTAACCTCCTCAGAGGACAATGTAACAAATGGTGATCAAATATAAATATGGCGTGAAAAGCAGCACCTTAATATGAAGATTAAACAAAGACAACGCCATCACACTTCCACAGCACTTATCAGCAGATGCCGAGTATTCTCCACACATTAAAATCAACACACACTGGCTCCTGGCTCTACGTGCTGATGTGTAGTGTACCTGTTATATCTCTGCTGCGTGCTAATGACTGGTTGCTGTAAAGCAAATTGTCCTTCAGGGATAATAAAGATTTACTCCAGGCTGTTGTCTGCTCTCAGTGCCGCTCTTAATCTCCCACATATCTAAGGAGGCAATAACACTAACAGCATAAAGCAATATGACCTTCTTTTTTTTTAAGCGCATTTAAATGGCAGCTACCATTTCACAGAAATCCTTCAATATCATCAAAGGCTAGTGTCAGTAAGCACTTTAAGATCTTCAAAAGACCCAGGCCTTTACAGAAGTAGTTTTCATCGCTTTTATTAGACCCTTTTTTTCATCATGACACTTGATTTTTAAGAATTTTGGTATTAATTTCAACATGGATGATTTGCTCACTATTCAAACCTTTGCTGCTTCTTATCTTTCACGTTCTTATCTGTATCCTGCTGTATCCTGTTCTTTTCTGCTATGATAACCCAATTTCCCCGCAAGGATCATTAAAGATTCATCCAATCTAATGGACTTTTATTTTTACCATTTCATTCTCTGTAAATCACCCTGCGCTGGTTATGAAAGGTGCTACACAAATAGTTATTATTATTACTGCTAAAAGCAGCCGGCATTCTGCATGAACGGGAAATAATTGTAGCTCGACTGAAGTGAGGATAACTAACCTTAATCATATTTAACTGCTCCAATTTACACAGCACAAAAAAAATAAGTAAATAAATAAATAAGTAATAAGGAGCTTAGAGCCCTGAACATATTAGAATTAGTGCTGGACCTGAATTTACAAGAGGAAATATACATCATCTTAGCTTCAGCACCTGACATCTTACCCTGTGGACATGGGGCTATAAAGGTTACCACTTTCACTCTACTAACTTTGCTTCACTATAGAGCAGTTTGTTAATGTACTACTGTGTGAATATATTTCGTACACATTATCATGAGGATGACGATCCCTTCCCTTACGCTTTTAATCTAATGGTCACTCTCTGTCAGTCAAATGCATGTCATTCATCTGTGGAAGATGGAACCACGAAGTCGAACAGTCAAGCCACAGAAAGTGGTTCCCAAGTGCTAAGACAAAATTATTAATGTTCATTAACACTCACAAGTACTATAAAAGTAGCTTTACAGCACACTTACTTTGACTACAGTATAAAGTCATCACTTCATGAATATAGACTTTTTGCCACACCTGTGGCGCTTGTTCCCTTTGCTCATGCACGAAAACACGCACACGTATGTTAATTTATCATGTTGTTCTTCAGAGCTCCATTATATCAGCAACAGCAACGGCTTTGTTGCAAGATACACATTCATTGGATAAGGAATAAATTACAGGCGCTATTAACGTCACTGTATGATAGATATGCACGATAAAACATTCCAGCGATCCCCTCCAAAGTGCCACTGCACAACAACAACAACGTACACGTAACACAGACTTAATGTCATCATTAGTTTTGAGATCAATGTGCAACAATCTGGATGTTAGAAAAATTATTTCCAAAAGCTATATAGATGTTGATAACCCTGCTACCCTAGGCAGTTTATTTAGTACGTTTTCAGATTGATTAATGCATATCAGAGGAGTTATGGAACAGACTTACTTACATACGCCATCATCATTATAGTAAGATATTTCCACAAACAGCAGGAGACACGGGCTTTGAAGTCTAAAAAATAAGAGCGCAGACTCGATTTATCTATCTAAATAACTGAAGCAGAGGTCTACAGCATCAGCGGTTACTATGAGCCTTTGGCTGGTTGTTATGTCAACGAGCCCCCAGTTTACCATCAGAGAATTTAACGCAGGACACAGAACACATAACAGCACAAGTACGCCGTTAGGTTCAAATTGCAAACAGTGTGTAACAAGTCGTTGCGTTCAGCAAGCAGAACTGCCACAGTAAGAAAGAACCGCTTAAAGGCAGCATGAAATTAACATTACAATGGCATGCTAGAAAACGCATATTTCACTCAACCATCAGAACAACAGTTCCACAGCATGTCTTTATCCCGTTCTTTTCTTCTCTCACCGCAACCGGTCGCAGCAGATGGCCCCGCCCCTCCCTGAGCCTGGTTCTGCCGGAGGTTTCTTCCTGTTAAAAGGGAGTTTTTCCTTCCCACTGTCACCAAAGTGCTTGCTCATAGGGGGTCATATGATTGTTGGGTTTTTCTCTGTATGTACTATTGTACAATATAAAGCGCCTTGAGGCGACTGTTGTTGTGATCTGGCGCTATATAAATAAAATTGAATTGAATTGAACTTGTCTCTGTGGTGCTGGATGTTAATACT
>VUQR01024175.1:7464-29805 GCA_015108515.1 Hemichromis elongatus
ATCACTAAAAATAAAAAAAGAAAAAAAAAAAAAAAAAAAACTCAAGTTAAAACAAACAACAAAAATACAATTTGGTCATATGATCGTCTTTTAACCGAATCTCTCTCGAACAAGCATCATGAGCTTCTTCTTGCCCTTGTATATCTGTTTTAGGTTGTCTATGAACTGTGTGAACTGGATGTGTCCGTCGTGTGCCATCAGAAATGTTTCTCTGGCTTTGCTGAGGAACTCAATGAACTCGCTGTAGTGGCGCGGGCTGATGTGCGTCAGCCGAGAGTGCGTTGTGTTGATGTAGGCCCCGATTGTGGCGTCCAGTAGCTGCCTGAGTGGAGTTTTGTCCAGAGACATCAGCTTTCCAGAGTTTCTGCGACTGTGTAGTGCCACCATGCCTGGCGTTGTTAGAGTGCACCGGCGTAAAATGTCCGACAAGACAGTGGCACACTTCACACTCTTCACCACTAGAGGGATGACGGCTGCCAGTTCGTTTTTACCCAGGGAGTGGCTGAGAGCGCATGCCCAGAGCACATCATTAATGGCCGGGTGCGTGTCTTGGTTGTAGCTTAGGTTCAGATGAGTCATGGCTAACGTTGCTAGTTTGTATGCCCTTGCTGGATAACCACGGTGCTCCATGTAGCGTGCTATTGTAAACAGCTGTGTATAGTTCATTCCAGTGGCAGCTGCATCCAGTACAATCTTATAGGCTGTTTCAAAGGCATTGTGGTCCTTTTCACAGAGTGTCAAAGCTGAGAGGGCACAGTTTTGGGGGTCCTTCATAGCACACTGCAGAGCTAAGGTGCGGGCAGAGTTGGCCAGATTCTCCTGCTGATGGCAGTCCAGATGCAGGCGAACAATGGTGCTGTTGGACATGACAGTGCTAGCCACAACGCTGGTTGCTTCAGTGGGGGTGAAGAGGGTGAACCAGTTCTGCATGATGCTGTCCAGAGCAAACACACCTAGAAAGACAGAAAAATAAATCTTAGCTTGAAAGTTACGAGGTTTTTAAAGTGAAGCTTTCAATGCCAAATGTCACTAAATATGCTCTACAAATTATAAGACAAGTGAGAAGAGGGGGACAGAGATCAAGTGATGCTGAAAACTAAAACATTACTTTGTTCATTATCCTTCCATGCAAAACTCTTGAAGGAATCCAGGCAGAAATAAAAAGGTAATCTAAAATGACAACTATTAAGTTCCTTTAATGTTATCAGTGTTTGGAGTTATTCTATTTCAACTCTTTCAAAACCACTGTAACTATTCTATTTAACAAAATGTGCAAAACAGCTCTGACCTGACCTTGTAAATGAAAATCATTAACTAAAACTGCTTTTCACATTGTGATTGGACAGTTTGTTGCTAATTCCTCAGACATTATATGATGTGGCTCCCACTCTGCATCGCTAGGCTGGCATGTTCTCAATGAATCCATTCAAAGTCCGCTCACAGAAACAGGGACCCCTTGTCACTCCCCTGCATTCACAAGAGATCATCTGGAAGGAGGGTTTTCCTCTGTAGAGCTCCCTCCCTCTGGACTTAGCTTCCTGCCCACTTCAGGGAAATCAGCCACTGGGTTTCAGTATTCAAGACCAAACATAAGGCCCACTTAATCAGCCAACAGCCCACAATCTCCCATAATTACTGACCTTCCAGTCATTCCATCTCCCTTGCAGAGAGCTTTCCAAAACCCACTTATGAAGTCTGACCTGCTGTTTCTCAAAAGTCCCTAAATCTCTAAGCATTCACAGGCACAAACATCTTTACAATCTATTTGTAACCAACTGTTTGCTATTCCCTTCCCACAACAGGGCACAGCAGGCCTGTCGAGCTTTTTCTACACATGCATGAGTAGACTCTGTGGTTTGAATTAGACAACTGAATTTTATTGTACTTTATACAAAATTAACCAGAGACACAGCAGCAGTGTAAGAACTGAAATAAACAGTGTGCTTAAAAAAAGTGGTCCGTATTTGTTCACACAAAGGTTCTCAATTACTTTTCTCAGTACTTCATACTGTATGGTAAAGGGTCTTTTTTTTATTAGCAGTAATAGTTACAAGCAGTAATCTTGTAACAAAACTTTATGTGAGGGTTAAATTAAGAATTATTGATCTAAAATCTACTTTACCTGAAAAAAAAATACTCTTTTAGTCTTTTATTTAGCACTAGAAGTAAATATATAAATATAAATATATTTTACTAGCCCAGATGTCTACCTTGACACGGGACAGCCGTGTTTTGACCAGCTGAGGAACTGAACCAATATCATGCCAAAAAAAAAAAAGTCACACTAACGCTGCTGCAATGCTCACTCTCTCACTCTTAAACCTGTGCGTGGCACATATAATAAGTTTTGTTCAAAAACATGACCATTAGATGATATTGGTATGCAGGTTATAATGTGCAGAAACACAAAAGACACCATTGACACCTCTGACATGATTAGCACTGTAAAGAGGGTGTGTGCCACGATTTCTCTGCTATGAAAAACTCACCGACTTCAGTAGCACAGGTGACCAGCCAGCGCACCATCTCTCTCCTACGCCAGTTCAGTGTAGACAGGGTCATCCTCATCACCTTTACAAAATACAAAATTAAAGTCCATAATAGAAACTGTGTCTGTTTGTGTTTGTGTGTGTGTGTGTTTCTTTACCTGAAGGCCCAGCTCCAGGGAAACCTTGAGCAGCGTGAGGTCAGGCAAGCTGTCCATGAGAGTGGCGATTTTGAAGGCATCCTGGGCCAGTTTAAAGATGTGGGAGGAGGAGTGGATGTTCTTCTGGATCGACTCTAACACAGTTTCTAGCTTGTGAGCATCACCTGGTAACACATCAAACAAAGCAAATGGAGACAATGAAGCAAAGTCACTATCAACTTCTCCATGGAATCTGGATTATTGGATTTATTTTAAATTGCTACAAAATATGACTCGTTTATATCCACACAAACGTCTGATGCCATGTTACAGAAACATGAATATCACAAGAAATAGACAGGATCAATTCTGAAGGTGTGATTTGACCCAAATATAAATGTACTTCAAATAATTGCTACTAAGGCAATCTTGCTGTTACCAAAACATAAACATTTAGCGATATAAAAACTAAATAATCCGAAGAAAAAGTTATAATTTAAAGGGAATCTATTTTTATTTCCATCCACACTTTTATATATGTGTTTTTAAAAGAAATCCCCCCCTTAAGTGAACTTTCTTTCTTTCTTCTTTCTGATTGGCTGCCCCTCGTCAATCCCAGGTAGGCGGGGCTTCTGTATTCTTAAACCAAATCCATGGGCCTGATAAGATCATATATATACAAAATACGGAATGTTACCAGGCAGGCCCTTTAAAAATACCTGTATAGTTCCAATTACCTTCTTCTGCCACGTACATCCATCTTTAAAACATTCTATATTTTTGGCAACGCAGCTGTTCCTGTGTTCAAAGTTCTTTACTGAATAAATGCCTTCAAGCAAAACATGCAGTATTTGAACATTTGTTACCTGTTCAACACTTTGTTTCTGTTTTCCATGAGCTTTAATCACACATTTCCAAAGTATATTTAAAGTAAAATCTCAATTGATGTAAATGGATGAACGCTGAGAAAGGTGTGACCTGAATTGCGTATTGTTTGCACAGAGCTCAGTTTGACACAATTATCCTCCCACCAACTATTTAGGATGACAGGCTTTTTGCACCTTGTTTCCCTGTGGTGCTTTAAAACAGCTAAAAACACTTTCCCTTCAGATGTAATCAGACTACTTGTAGTAGAAACTAATTTATTTTGAGGGTACTCTAGCTCTTACATGTCCTGCATACCTACAGGTTTATTTCTTTCTTTCCCAAAATAGTTTCTCTCGCTTGCCAGAGGTAGTAAGATTAACTTTAGTCTCGTATATGGTCGCACATGTCAGGAAACATTAAATACCTCTAAACTAAAGGTGAGATTGCGCTGACGGGAGGCTCTTCAGTCCTTTTTGAGAAGTTTAAGTTGAAACCATCAGCCTGAGAACACGCAGCATCTCCTCAGTTAACTGCACCTTCCATCCAATTTCCTCTTTATCCTGGTTTAGGCTGTTCTAATTTAACTCATTTCATTATTGAAAATAATTCCCACATACTGTGGGGAAGTGCTAAATTGGTGATAAGCAGCATAAAGGATATTACCATCAGAGCAATATTAGGACTGTCACGATATCAGATTTTCACTTCACAATTTATTGTGTGTGTGTGTGTGTTTTTTTCTTTTTCTTCCCATTCCTTCTGTCTACTACTCCATCATCTTCTTTAGTCTTTATTGTTTCCTGCCTTCAAGTTTAGATGTCGTTTGGTTTGGTTTTGGTTACTTCCTGTTTTACTTTGAAGGTTGGTTGGTTTTTAGTGTTGTTTTACTTCTGCTTTTGTTCTTTTTTCCCTTTTCTGATCATTCCCCCCCGCCCTCAGTGCTTTCCTGTGTTTCAGTGTTTTCACCTATCTGAGTACCATACCCTCCCTTTGTGCATGCACTTTGTCAAAATCAGCCATTTCTTCTCCCTCATTCCATGTGCGTCAAGTGGCCCCTTTTGTTTTACTCATTGAATTTTGGTCACTTTTGGATTCTTTTGACAGTCAGTAGTCTTTCCTTTTGCTATTTAAGCTTTATTTGTGTGTTGCATTAAGAATAAGCATCACCCCAAGGCCTACAGGTGGATGCTGTGGTTGTGTAGGGGTGTGTTTGATGGCAGCTGGAGTCATCTACCTGAACTCTGTAAATGTAAGAATAGCTTTTTGATAGTAGTAGTAAGTTACCCCTTATCACAAGACTTTATTACTATGAGTTTTTATTTTATTACTTTTATTTTATGTGAATTAAAAGATAAAGATAAATATTTTTCATATGTGCATTACTGACAGTATTGATATCATGAAAATAAGGTTTTTCTCTGCCTAAGCATACCTATCATCCAATGAGATCTGTTTTCTGTATATCATTTTATTTGATTATTCTGTATGATCATAAAAAACCTCAAAAAGCGCTTTTCCAATCTTGAGTCAATGTACGTTTGTGTACCTTTGGCAGCAGTGAGCATCGTGGAGGCCAGTTCACACTGTTGAGTCTCTATGTGGCTTAGGGTAAACCAGCGAGGGTAGCGGTTGGGCACCACCGACACTATGTGGTGAGGCCGAGACAAGTCACCAGAGGGGTTTGTGGACTCCAGGACTGGCAACCTGAACGCAGAGGAAAAAAATAGTATTAGTTCTTTATTAGACAGGAAGAGATGTGACCTCTGAGAAGAACACTTCATGGAGGTAAACAAGTTATCAGAGTGTAATGTTCCCCTTACAGGATCAATCAATAGTTTTTCTGTGTGTGTCCGCACACCTGAGCTCAGGTGGATCTTTGCCTCAGGCTATGAACACTGAGAAAAGGATGGATTTAAAAATAACTTCCTTTTCAGCCAAACCACAGAGATGTTCTATCCAGATATAGCTGATGTACTTTTATAATTGTCCTTTGTTTTTAGGTATGGGGAGGGGAGGGGGGTTGGATCGATTTACGAATATAAAAATCACAGAGGTTTAATTTAAACGAGAGGAAATAAAAGTTCCCGTGGTGGTCTGGAAGCAAACCAACAGTGTGTATTTATTATTCACACATTTTCTAAAACTCCTCCTCAGCATTCTTGAATTATTCAGTGAATATTCCAGCAAAAGGAGGTTTTATCATTAAACAGTGTCCCAGATAACTCCTCAGACTGCCTCTCTTCTTTTTCCATCTCTGCATCGTGAACCAGCGGCGAGGCAGAGAGGCGGGATGTACTAGGAGGTGGTGTTAAAATTCCAGCCTTAATCTGTCTTTATGTAAATGCACATTTTCCTTTCTCTTTCAAGCATGCAGACTAAAACGGAGCCTCTTTAGTGAACGTCTAGAGGATGACTTGGATGATGGACTGCCATCATTAACCCCCAACTGTACTTCCTTCTAACATGAAGAAAGTCTGAATGAAAATGATCGCCTGAAAAATGTTAGCTCAGCTCCACTATCTGCATGTTTTTTCGTCTTGCCTAATCTAAATGTCTATTTTTTTTTACTATGATTTATAGATAAAATATTTTTTTGTTTCTTTTTTGTTAGCTTCATTTCTTCAAGAGATTTTGCCTTTTGTTGGCCCATTATTTTAAATAATGTACGATTCAAATTACTGGAATAATTCTGTGCCATAGTTATTAAGCAAAAGCCTTTCTATAGTTACAATTCAACCTGGCGTACACCTTCTTATGTGCAGGCACATGATGCACAAAAATAAATAGTGGCCACTAATGTAGGCTTAATATAGAAGTATGAACCATGTATTGTATTTTTTATGACTTCCTTAGTTAAATAAAGGTGATGTTGACTTACTGCATCAGCCTGTGGTACAAAATACCATTTTGTACACAAACCAGCCCGTATAACACAACAAGCTCTAGGTCAGCTTCAGATTTCAATACACAGATTTATTTATTTATTTTAGGACACTCTGGTTGTTTGTTAACATTGTAATAACAGCTTTAGGAACTTACAAAAAGTACCTTTATCACTGAAGTACGAAAGGTTTTGTATTCTGTCCTTTTTAAAAATCGTGTTTTCAGTGGTTGTTGTACTTCCACTGAAATCACACACGAGTATTTTTCCCCACAGGATATTTAGAATTATGCCCTATGAGAATATAGTTTGAAGGGGGGGAAATAAAAGGCAGCAGATAAAGGAAATGACCTTGAACTGCCACCTCGTCCATCCATTCAAAAACAATTAACTGGAAAGTGAAACATCCTGTTTTCACAATGTTATTGGTTTTCTCATGTCTATGTTTAAACTACATTTAAATATAGACAGCCCGTAACTCACCTCATAGCCCTCAGTGCAATTCTGTATGCCAGTTCGGCATCGTGAGGTAGCAGGGAGGTGAACAGAAACTTGGCAAAAGTGTGCATGGGGACGCTCTCTCTGTAGAGTATTTCCCCCAGACCACTGTAAGGACCAGCTGGAAGAAACAAGACAACACATGGATCAGATCAGTCTGTACAGAGTCGACGTGAATACAGATGAGTGCAGAGAAGAGCTTCACACATGACCGTTTGGTAACCTTGTGTACCAGATTGCTTCCCAGCCTGACGTTAACAAGTTTGATAGTGCTGATTAAACCCACAAAGTAAAGCCCAAGTGCATGAGTCAGCTCTGTATCAGAGGTTTGATCACTGTGTTGGTGAAACAGAAAGCAGAAACGTCTTGCTTTTAAACTGTGCAACTGTGTAGTTCTAAAGAAAATGAAACAGCTTCTAGGAAAAGCTTTCAAGATGAATACACCTGTTTTTGCTCTGTGCACTTTTTCTTTCTATTGCTGGTGTGGTGGCACAAAAAGGGCTTATTAAATATAATCACTTTTATTTGTGTCTATATTGGTTTTCACTAAGACAATAATTCAGTTAAATTAAAGAAGTTATTGGATTGAAGAGAGATAATGGGGTCAGTCTTAATTTTCTTATTCTTTATTTCTTTATACTTTGAGCTAAAATGTGTTAAAAGAAATAAAGATTTACAGACTTTGATAATATATATTAAAATGATTATTTCCATGCATAACTGCCCTGTTCTTTGTGGAATATATAACAAGCCTTCTTTCACTTACACACTCAAAGTTCATTGGTTTTTACTTCGTATTCAAGTCTTTAAAAAAAAAAATTATTTAGTTCCATTTTTTAATTCTCAAATAACCTGGGAAAAGTTTTTCCTCCACTCAAAATAAAGAAACCATTTTTAACTGTAAATGAATATACATTTGGTACTTCTGGCAGGTTTTTCATTAGAAATGATGCCTTTAAACATCTTGACCTGGAATCTGCAAACAATTTGCATGAAAAGACTAAAAACAACAGTGAGTTGGGTTTGTTCTGCTGTGTGTGAGAAGTACACTAAAACAAACCACAATCTGTGTTCATAGTGAAGAAAGATCAGGTCACACAACACAACAGTGTGACTCATGGATGTGCTTTAATATGCTTTTGGAGAACAGTGGAGCTTTCTGGCACAGGAAATGTCAGCTTTTAGTAGGCTTTAGCTGACAACAGGATAGAGTAAAATATCACAAGATTATTTTGTGTTAACATTTTTTTTTTCATAATATAGAGACAGTGAAATAATTTTAATCAATAAACACAACCATGGTGTGCAAAAGCCATATTGGCATGAAAAACAGGCTGACAATACAAACAAATCCACAACTGTAAATACGAAACCAAACAAAGTGTAAACGTACATGTACAGCACAGAACATGCAAAGTACACAGAGTTAACAACCCTGTACACACTGACTCTGTTCCTGAACCCTTTCATGCATCAATTATGACAACCTCAATCAGGATTTTTTTCTTAAGTATTTTTATTCATTTTTTGGCATGAAAAAAAGGGGTTTTGAACTTGAACTCTTTGAAAAGTACATGTCCACTTAGGTGGAAAACTGGCTGAACAGTGGGTGGCAGGGTATGGAGTTACACATCAGTGTCCAGTGTAGTGGTTTATGTGCAAGTATACCATCAACACTGACACAAATACAAGAAAACAGCTTTAGAATAGCTGTCCACTGTAGGGACCACTGTGTTTGAAGGGCTAAGCTGTCTGTGGGTCAGAGTGTGAAATGAAAATTTTCTTCTTATCGCCTTTTCATGCACACCATTTCGAAAACGTGGTGAAGCAACAATTTGGGAAATCTTGCCGTTTCTTTATTAACATGAGTCCAGGGTCAAAGAATATGATGCACACTACAGGATTTTCTTCAGTAAAAACAGTTCATATTTAGGACACTTAATATCCTGGAGGAAACCCATCAACCAAGAGATTTGAATGAGGAACCTTCTTTCTAACCATTTGACCAGTGTGTGCATTTCAGGAGAAGAACTTACTCAAAAAAAAAATGTATTACAGCACTGGCTTACTGTTTGAAAAAGCAGTTTAATATTGTTAAAGTTGGGTCCTACTCACCCTCTAGCAGTAAGACAGCTTGCTTCCGGAAGATCTTCACCAGCATTTCGTTTAAATCAATTTCTTGAAGCTTGCCCAATAGCTGCTCTTCGTTACGACACACTTTCTCCTGAGCGTAAAGGCCGTCTGGCATCACTCTCTGCTGCCCCAGTCCAATGAGAGCTGTCTCCACGGCCAACGACAGGAACGACTCTCCTTCTTCCAAGAAATGCTGTGCTGGGAAAGCCGGATGCTCCGTCCATCTGCCTGAACCCAGCGAGCCTGAGGGAAAGAGAGAGAGGTGGGAGGAGGACAGGGTGAGAGATGACTTAGCAAGGACAATGTCCCCTTTGGGGTGCAGATTGAGCTGAGTATTGATAAATCTACTGATCTATTTGTTTATTCTCGTGTTCCATTTTCCTCACTGTGTACTCTCCTGATGGTAATCATGTGTTTTAATGGTTTAATGATGTCTTGGCAGACCTTACAGTTCATCCCAGGAGAATTAACAGTCCCTAATGAGCACACACACACACACACTCTCAGTTATAAATAGCTCAGGCTTAATTGAATACCTTTCCGCCCAGCCCAAAAAAATCCCTTATATTCACTATAAAAAGTTCCTTCACATCTTCTGCACTCATATTGACAATTTTTACCATTCAGTCTAAACTCAATAAACCTTTACTAAGTAAAGGTCCAAGAGTCTTGATGCAAACCACCACAGCTGAAGTGTGTACAAGCAGATAAACACTTTAGTACCAAACAATTTATCTTTATAGTTGGCGCTTTGATATCATCAAATCTTTTCATTGAGTTCCTCATCCATCTAAATAGAGCTTTGCAGAGAAGGAAAACATGCAAACCAGTTGAACCGCACTGCACCAGTTTGAGCTTTACAGTAAAACAGCTGGATGAAAGTCAGTCTGAGCGAAATATTTATGACTGCTAAGAGCTTCACAAACTGTACATAAAGGGCTGAGAGAACATAAGGAAACAAGTCTCTGGTTTGCCAGCAAAGTGAAGGATGGCGGCAGCAGCTCCCTGCTGTGGTGGTGCTTCTAAGAAGCAGGGAAAGGGAGATTGGTTAGGACTAAGAGAATAACTGCAGCCAAACAGAAAATGTCTTGAAGAAAACCCCCTCCAGAGACCAAAGACTGGGACTACAGTTCAGCTTTTAGTGTAAAAATAATCTAAACTGGCAAAGATAATAATGGAATGGTCTCAGGACAAGTCTTTAGGGCTGAAGTTGAGTGTCTCAGCCAGCACCCCACAGACTATCTGTGGAGAGCTCTGAATACAGCAGTTCACATGGTTGCCATCCCATCTTAGGTGCTGCAACTTGGACACCTTTACCATCGACAGGAAAAGCCTGTAGAGGCTTTTCCAACATGGAAAATACATAACTGCAGCTAAGGGGACCGAATTAAGTCTCTGAAAACTTCTTTTAATAAGGTGATTTCAGTTTTCATTAAGAATTCATTCTAGATTGATGGTGTATAAAATCAGCGTTATGTATTTATAATTAAATCTAGAACATAAAAATAAAGGCCCCTGAGCATTTCCTGAATAAACTGTTCTTTACAAGCAAAACCGAGTGCTAATGTGACGTCTGTTCTGGCTACAGTACGCTGAAATTCGTCTCGCTGAGCTCCCTGCATAATTAATGCATTTTAATTGGAGTGTTTTTCCTGCTGCATTTCTTATTCATGAGCTGTTATTGGAGGATGACTGGAGGCCAATCAGCATGTCTGTGTCATCTGTGCTGATTACGACCTGAGGGCCTGCAGCTCTGACAGAGAAGATATAATCACTGCAGTGTAAATGTTGGAGGCACACTCTGGAAAATGTGAGTGTGTGTGCGTGTGCGTGTGTGTGTGTGCGTGTGTGTGTAACATCTGCAGCAAAGGAAAACAGCCATACATATATAATCACTTGAGTATTTTCATTTTTAGCTACTGTATATTTCTATATCATTACATTCAGAGGAAAATATTGTACTTTCTGCTACCACTACATATCTTTGACTTTGCATCCTATGGTAACATTACAAACTCCAATAAAATGTTAACGCTCATCAGTGAATCGCCATACTTTTACCCGATTACCTCTTAAAAATCTTCGCCTTGTAGGGTTCTCTAGCTAGTAATTTCAGCAACTACACATTTTCCATACATATTATCAACTGTCCAAAAAAAGGACATGCTATGAAAATATCTCACAGAAGAATTAAAGCAAACAAAGACAGCCCTCTTCAGAAAGAATATTGGCACCAGAGGATGTGAACAATTCTACAGCTATGTGTTCATGTGCACGCACCTGAGAAATCAAGCAGAGTTCCCTCCTCACTGCCCCTCCCTGTCTCCATGAGGGTGCTGAAAAGAGTGCCGATGGGGTCCAGAGGGTGGCCCACCCAACCTTCCAGGTTGGTGACTGATGTAATTCCTCTGTTTAGCAGCTCTGCAGTAACACAAAGACACTAAGCATTAGTTTAAAACATTAGTTTAGGCAAGCCAGGAAGACCATGTCATGATGCTGAAGAAGCCTAAGACATCCATGTATCTCATAAAGGAGCATCATATTTAACTGGCTTAAGCCTGCACACATTTCTGCAAGCCCCTTTGCAGCCCACCTCCACCACACATCCTTTTATTCCTGGTGTTTTTATATTGTTTTCATAGCATCAGATATAAATTCCTGCATATGAAATAATCTTTCATGGTCTTAAATGACTGTTAATGAACTGTGTCACAGAAAACTAAATGCAGCTTGCATGTAAATCTAAAACAGATGGCGTGACCCCCACAGACCCATTATCTCAGTGTCATTGAAGGAATACATATATAGATACAAACTCAGAGACACCTTAATCTACCAAAAAAAAAAAAGAGCACAAAAAACAAATAACCCGTGACAAAGGTCTCCAAGATGCAGTTCCACCTAATCCACACATGAACATTTCTAGGTCTGTATTTTTATTCTACAGCTTTGTTGGCTTAATTTTGCATAATTTACAGTTAATAAAAAGCCCTTTTTATGTTAGACCGGTCTTTCATAGAGAACTTTAACTGACCCAGAGGGCTCCACAAGCACAGTCCCCCCCAACCATTCTTCACTCAGAACGACTATCTCCCAAATAAATGTTCTCCATGAATGTTCAAGCCCAAATTCAAATTATACAAGCACATAACACCAATAACCTTAAAAAAAACAAAAAACAAAAAAAAAAACACAAGAGCACTGAACAGTTGGCTGTTTGTAAAGAGTGAACATTCGTGCTTTAGCTCAATGCAAAGTAATGTTTTTGCATTTGTTCCATAAGTGCCCGACCGGCCAAGTTCCTGTAGAAGGGAAACCTAAATAAGAGCAAGCGAGGATGCATCGATCTTCACGGGTGAACAGATGTTGTGTATACAGAAAATACAGCAGTAAAATGAAAACGGAATTTGGAGGGCAATGATTGAAAGTAGGAAAGCAAAACTAAAGAGCACATTAAAGGAGGATAAACTGACCTTTTTTGTGAGTGCGGAAGAGCTCCAGCTGTTTCTGCTGCTGCCGCCGCAGTGTATTGACGATGGCGATGGCCAGCCTGAGCGCTTCTTTGGGGTAACCGTGTGATCTCAGGGCATCCACTCGGGCACATGCTGTGGGGACGTGCTCTGTGGAAAAGAGAAGTTACTTCATTTGTACTCCTTCTGCTTTTTTAAAAATGTTTTTATTTCTTGTCATCTGTAACCACAACTCTTCTCTCTCACCATGCCATAAGGGCCACCCTCGGGTGTCGAAGAGGGATGAGTCGAGGTTCTCGTGGTAGCAGTAGTTTGTGTAGTGGTCCTCCGTGATGATGTTTTGCAAGTGGGGGTCCTGCCAGTGCAGGTCGCAGGCCTCGATGGCTCGCGTGAAGACCGTCCGGTGAGGCCGAGTCAGTGAGTCTGTGAGAGATTTCAGATGTTTTTAAATGTCAGGCTGTAGGGGAGTTTGGAGGTTCATTATCTGTGCATAATTAGACTATTTAATCAACATAATTTGATAATAAAGGCAATTTATTAACTACATTTTTATCTGAGAAATTTATTTGAAGGCCACATGATACATGTTCTCTTAGGGGCTGAAAAATAAAGCTAACACAGAAGTGAGGTCTGAAGTTCCTCTAATGTCCACCTGAGTTTGACTCTGTGGTCACGTGAAAACTTTTTTTTTTTTTTATTTGATTAATTTTGGAATGATCAGGGGTTAAAAAGACAAGGAGTTAAAAGGCATGTCTACAGCCTGTTACAAAAGTCCTGATGGATGCTTTCAATTCCATGATAGAGTTACATTTCCAGGCTTAGGTCTCCCAAAGCGCTACAAAAGCTGAATACAAAAGTTTAAGAACACTTGAAAAATGTCCAAAAAAATTATATTTTGCATGGTTGGATCTCAACAAGGTTCCAAGTAGAGCTTCAACTTGCAAAAAGAAGAAATGGGACTGAGACAACACATTTTTGGAGCATCCAATTTATTGATCGGGACTGTATAAGAGAGTGACAAAATATATTATAAATCAGTTGGAATATCTGCAGAACTGAAAAAGGTCAGTAACATAAAAAGTGCAGGACTGTTACAGGCAAAAATCTCACCAGTAATAAAAGGTCATTTCAGCTCATTCGAAACATTTTTATTACTGCCTGAAAGAAACATTCATTTCTCTGGATCTTCTCCAATTTAGCTAAATGTGAGGTGAGAATAGTGCTAGAAAAAGCTTCAGGACCTCAAATGTGTTATTAGGATCATTCTATTAGTAGAAAGGTAATAAGGCTTGCGGCCACTGAAAGGAGAGTTGAGAGTGGGGGGGGGCAGAGGAGGTGGGGGAGGGGCAGCGCTGCTGAAGATTAAAGAAAGAAATGGTGTGATGCAGGAGAGCTTGTGGAAATAAAACAATGGGAAGACATGTTTCTGCCTGGTGTCATCTCACCTGGGTTACCAGCAGGGCCCTGGGGCAGAGCGTTGGTGAGATTGGTCAGTTCGCTTCCATGGTTACCATCCTCCAAGGGGCAGACGTCCACGCTGTTCCACCTGCGAAGCTGTCGTAGCCAGAAAGCCTTCTGCTCAGGTTTGCAGTGGGGGTTCAGCACGATGCACATCCACAGGGCCCCTGCAAACACACATCCAGAGATATTACACTTACAAACTTTGCTCCTCTCTTCTGAGACTTGTAGCAAGAGAACAGAATAAAAAAAAGGATTTTAATAACCCATAAGGTTTTGTAGCTACACGTTAACTTGTTAAATAATCGAGGGCTGCTAGCAGCAAGCCAATACTTTAATTATTGATCAATCTGTTGATTATACTGGTCTATAAATCATGAGATTTTTTTGTGCTCAGTTGAACCGGCAACCTCAGGGGCTGAAAAATTAGAAAAAATTATTAAAGTTTTAGTTTTTGTCTCTACAGCTAAATTTCCGAATACATAACATCAGAGAGTTGTTTTTGTTTTAATACCTCACCCTTTTTGATACTAATAACGCTTAAAATTTGGGGCGACCACTTTGACAGATGGATATGCCGACACTGGCAGGTGTAGCTAGCAGCCTCGCCTGCACTAACGGAAGTCACCTTTTCATGTAAATTATAGCATTATAGCAGATTATAGCATTTTAATGAAATTATCTGCCAACTAAAATAGCTTGTTGTGTGATCGAGACCATTCAAGAAGTCTATGCTTAAGTTTTGATTAGCAGTAGTATTAGTATGTAGCTTAGCACTAATCAGCAGCTAGCCATGCCAGGGTGGAAATGTTTGCATATGTTGCATGTTTTAGTTTTTCAGTGCAGCGTGCTAGCACATGCTTGTCAGCATTAGTTAATAACTGAGTACATCATAGGCTTCTCTAAATATGGTTATTTCTAGCTCTGGAAAAACTAACACCAGCAGCCAAAAGAATAAAGGTGAATCCTACAGATGATTAGACTCTGTCCATCTTTGATATACAGTCTAGGCTTGTAATGTCAAGAATCAGTTTGCTATAATATTAGAAAGCAAAAAAAAAAATCTTTAAAAAAAACTTCTTTTTTTGTTCCAAACAAACAAAATAACAAAGTTAAAAGAGATTTTGGGAGCATTTTACATATTATCCATCTCTTTGATGAAAGCACCAAACAGATGGATATACTTTTATATTATCGACTAAGTAATCAAAGCTGAAAACTGAATCAATAAGACAGCAGGAAATATTGTTGTTGTTGAAACTGCCAATGGGTCCCAAACACTTCCAAGCATGTGCTGCTAATGTTTTGTTTTGTGATGTTTTGTTTTGTGTGACAATATTACAGCAAAAGGAAAAGACTAAAATCAGTAAGTGATAATGCCAATTCAGTTCCTGATGTAGTATTACTCAACTAATTGTTGCGGCTCCATAAACAATTGGAAGACTAATTGCACTGTTGACTAAAACCATGAAGACAGGGGTGAAAAAACACACACACACACTCAAAGAGGCTGAAGAAGGATGAAGGGAATAATAAATATGTTAGGGCAAAATGAATCTTAAAAAAAAAAGGTGTCCAAAAAAGAGAAGACAAGTGGTGAGGGGAAGGAATGACAAAGTGAATACAGGAGGGGGGGAGGCTCACAATGAGGGGGAAGGGGAAGAAGGAGATGGGCTTTATCCTCCATCTCTTTGTTAGGGCTGCACCAAGGACAACACGGAGGAGGGAAAACAGCAGGGCGACGTCACATGTGAGTGACGAAATGCAGAGAAAGAATCTTTAACAGCAACACACAGGGGGGAGGACAGAAAACAGAAGATGGGGAAAATAAGAAAAACATTAATATTTACAATTTAAAATGTAATATTAGAACTTTTATTAAGAACTTTTATTAAGAACTGAGATGTTCATGAAAACAGGATTTTGAGTTTGTTTTAAGGGAAATCGGAGTTATCTTTCATCACAATCAAATATGTCTTCTTTACACTAGGGTCTGGCTGGTTTTGTTTGGTTCTGTTTCTGTAAAAAGGACGGTCACCATCAGGGACAAGTGATTAGAATCAGCCATAGACTGTTTATAAATGATGGCACCTATTGACATGCTCATCAATCTTGATTTATTTTGTTTTTTCTGTTTTGTGAAGAAGCATAATTTTCAAAAGTCCTATGACACTGTATTCAGTAACATGTAAAACTACTAATTGAGATAATAAACTTATGAGGAAAGCATTTTCGGAGGTCATAGAGTAGGGGAGACAAAGAGTTGTTTTTGCAAACAGGAGTTTTCCCCAGTTCCAATCTGGCTTAACTTCAGACATTTACATATTGAATATATAATAATATTTTATGGTCTCGACTGTGATCTGAAGATTTCCTGTATGTTTGTTCATTTTCTTCAATTCATTAATAATAAACCAGTAAATAAGCTAATTGCTCACATAGATGTATAAAAACTAGAGGTGGATAAATACAAAGTATTTCATATTCTTTATCTTGCAAGGATTTTGAATCTCATAATTTCACATTTTATTTCTGTAATAAACGGTAATAAGCAATAAGGTACCTAAGGGTTAAGAGTATCGTAAGAAAAAGACAGTTGGATTAAGTGCACTGTAGCAGCTCACACACTAAAGCTGCTACAAATTGGCTGAAATTCTATTTGTGTGCCTGTTATCACTGTACCTAGTTCATCCCACAGCTGCCTGTATTTGTCAGTCATGGCCGTCCCCTGTTGCCTCCACAGCGCCAATCTGGGGTCACCCATGAATTGCTCTGTGATCAGTGTTAACATGCGAGCTCCATTGGAGTCCCTCATCTTCAGCATCTCTCTCACCTGCAGAGACAAGGTCACTGTGAGTAAACAGTGTATATCATTTTTATTTAATCAGACAATCAGATCATAATCAAGATGAGTTTTGTTGATGTTTTTTTTTTTTTTTTTCATAGAGTGCCCTAAATTCAGCAGAGACAAATAAACTACCATAACAAAAAAGGTCTCAAGGAAATCAGTGATATGTATAAATCACTCCCTGTGAAGAGACCATTAGGCTTTTAGTTAAAAATATATATACATAATCGTTCCCAATTGTAAGTTACAATATTATAAGAGCCATATAGCCTCAGACTTGGAGGTGCTAATTGTCATTCCAGCTCTGCCTCCCACACTACTTTTAAATACCATAGGAATCACAAGTTAACCAGCAGTCTGAGAGCAAAGTGCTCTATTTGGCCAATATGGTACTATGAGGTGTTTAGGATAAGATCATCTGATTATTCAAGACCTTGTCTGTGATGAGAAGGACTTTAAATTCAATTCTGGATTTAACATGGAGCCAATGAAGAGAAGCCAGGGAGACAAATGGCTTGTAACGACGGGCCAAACGCTTTATACTCCATTCTCCCAAGGAACATGGTTAAATGCCATTAGAGCACATGTAGAGCTGGTCCAGTGTTACACAGCCAGAACAAAAACTGCATTGTTTATCCTGAGTCTAAGATTCAAGTAACGGATGGACTCTCCTCTCCAGTACCCTGACATAGACCTTCCCCAGGGAGCATGAGTAGTGTGATCCCCCATTACTAATGATCATCCTCATGCCCCCCTTCTTGAAGATGGGAACCACCTTCTGTCAAACCAGGAACACTGCCCCAATCATTCAAGAAAGCCCTATAAACTAAATGGGAGTCAACCACAAAGGATTACAAGTCTGGATTACTTTAATTTCACCAAAGAAATAAAACACTTGCAATGTAAATAATAAAAGCCCAAGCACGGGTCATTCTGGTACCCCTTTAGGTATTAATATCAGAAAATGTTTTGACTATCAGTGCAAATAGCTTGTAGAGGATCAGAAAAAATATACATGAAATCAACAAAATCACTGTACATATAAGACGTGATGTGCTTTGAGTGTCAGTACCTTGCTGAACAGTAAGTTGAGCTGCTTTCCTGAGCCATGGTACCCGCCCTGGGAGAGAAAGAGCTTGACCTGTTCCTGGACTTGCTCCTCGTCCAGATGCCAACAATTCTCATCATCCACACTCGCCCCCGCTGTCGGATCAGGAGCTCCTGCAGTGTGTGAAAATGAATAAGTGAGTAACTCTTAACAACAACTAGATGTCCTCAAAAGAAACTGATTTTCATTCATTTACTAAATTCAGCTGCAGATAAAGTACTCAGATGCCGTGCAAAAGAGTATGTAATGTAAAAGTGTCAAAAGCAAAAGTACTTATACATTCATATATCCATTAATGCATATGGTCTTATTATTTTTATACAATGACTAAACAACTTGCATTGATTTCCAAAGAAGTATCTTTTCAGGGAAGAGCACAAAATGAATATGCCACCATCAGCATATCTACTAGTTTACCTTTTGCATTAAGGCATTAGTGCTGTGTAAGCTTAAATGCTGATCAATAGTGAAAATACTGCAAAATCTGCAACAATAAGCATCCTAGATGAGCAAGTATATCCTTCATTTCTAACACTTAACACCCAACTCCAGGGAATATTAAATCCATAAGGTTTATGCTAAATACTATATGTACACACTTAGTCACTTATTCTGATAACCAGTTATTTACATCATAATTTAAAAGATTCATGTACTATTGTAAAATACTTAAAAGATTTAATTTGTCAACCTGGGATACAGGGGGTTAAAATGGACAATTTCACCATGCTCTGACATTTTAGGGGTGAAATGATTCATCAGTACAAGCAACAGCTTCGGCAGTAAAATTTAATTATAGTTAGCTGCAGCGCTACTTTAAATTTGTTCTGCTCAGTACAACAATCTACATAAGACCATTAATACTGATGTAATTCAAAGACACACAGAAACATTTTCATTCAGATAACTTGATAAAGAAGATTATAAAAAGTGTCTTTTCAGTTTAATTTTAAGCTAATAAAGCTTCACATACAAGGCATTTTTTTGGCATTTGGTAATGTATTCTGGCTTCTGCGAGAAGGTAGGCTCAAACATATATGAAGTGGTAAGTTCTGTGTCATAATGTATCACAAATACACTGTATCACAAAGAAATTCTCCTTCTTGTATGTTGTAGTACAGGTGAACTACACACACAGTTTAAAAGGAGATGACAGCTTCCAATTGGACATCCACTGATTGAAGATGAAAAACAATCTAATGCAGGTAGCTGGATTTATTTGTGACTGTGTCTGTGTTTAGGATCAGCCTGCTCTTTGGCTAAAATCACAAACCACCCTTAAAGCAGAGCCTCCACTCACCGTGGACCTGGTTGATCTCTGAGTTCTGCGACAGTATTTCATCTGCCAGCTTCTGTGCTGTTGGCAGCACATCTGTGTGATGCACTGTGATCAGGTACTGAACAAACTTCTGCAGCTGATCTCTGTTCATTTGGAATAGAGTCTCTGAGATGGGCAGGCGCAGTTTGACCTGCTCTGGCTTCCGTACTCGGTACAGTGAGAGTGCCACAACGTGGGCACAGTAAAAAATGTCCTTGTTGCCACAGCTGCATGTCACTGCAGTGATTTTGCAGCGGTCGAAGCTGACGCTCACATTGCAGACTAGCTCTGGCTCAGAGGGTGTAGCGGGTTCCCTTACTGTGCCACTGAGGTGAAAACCTGCAAAGAGACAGAAATGAATATACCAGTTTACTATTAGAAATGAATCCCACAATGTACTTTTTCAAAATTTAAAACAGCCTTTCTGATGCATCTTTGTGTACATGATCACAAACCACCGCTTAAAATTAAAATATGATATACTTTAATTATAATTTCCAATGGACCTGCATCCAACAAGGACTCAAACCCACAAATTTGAGATTAAAAGTCTCGGGCAATATCTACTGAGCTACCCAGAGTGCATTGGTACAATGAAAACAAACCGGTAGACAAAATGAATGGCTAATATCCAAAAATGAAAAAAAAATTATGGAGTACCACAAGGATCTGTGCTGGGTTCTTAACTGTTTACACTTTATAGGACTTAAAGTATTCATTTGTTTTGTTTTGTTTTTTACAGAAAAGGCCAGTTGCACTTACAACATAAGGCACTTTCAGAAAAATATGTGTTCAAGGACTATATAAAGAAAACTTAATTAAAGTGAATTGAAGCTTATTGTTGTTATAATTGTATCCAATATAATAATATCGTATAATATATGTATCTTTATCATATTATACTATATAATATAATGTAACTGCGTTTTGGCATTAAGGATCTAGTCAGAATATTCCAAAAGAGTCAGTTAAACAATGAGCTGCCAGATTAAGGTAATAATTCACTACAAATTTATCCCTTCATACAACTACTTTTTATCTTTGGATCTTTTTCAGAATGTTCCTGTCCTAGTTTTTTGGTTCTGCCTTAATTTCACCTGATTGAAAAAGTGCTGCCCAGGTGAAAAAAAACAGACACAAAAAAGGTAAAGGGCACGACTGAATGCAAAGGCCAAAATTTTCTCATTTCCTTTTCATTTCCTTTCCACAACACCTTCAGTGCTTATCTTACCCTGAACAGCACTTCAGCAATGACAGGATCATTCACAGTCACTGAGGACTGTTATTGTATTCTGAACCTATGGCCCTCTCATGGCCAAAATATACAGGCCTCTGTGTGCTTAGGGGAAAGAAAAGAATGAAAAATGTATTTTAATGTGAATGTGACCTTAAACTTAGTTTTTCCAGCTTACGGGTTTTGCCTGAAAAAAAACAAAAAAAAAATAAAAACTAAATGTGACAAATACAGATTTAAAAGAACAGCAACACTATGTGGGAGTAAGGTTTAAATATTGTGTTGAGTTTTGAGAGACATAACAGATGGACATGTTTTGGCAGAATATGACAAGGCAACAAGTACTTTATTGGTAAAATTCTTCAGCAATTAGAATAAATGGACAATCTGACCGAGTTAGTGGGTTATCAGTTGATAACAGATGGTTTCATAAGCTCAGCCAGAGCTAAACTGATATAAACATTTTCATTTAGTCTGTACTGTTTTAATCTTACTACAGGGAGCACATGCACAGCTCATTTTACGATACACAGGCACAACAGTGGCTTATTTAGACCTCGAATCGCAGGGGCATGATGTACGTCTTGCATCATGTTGTCATTCAAACTGAAAATCATGTAACGTGGCCAACTGGGAGGCTGATAAGCCTCCGTGCCAGACAGTGACAGATGATAGACAGCATTATTAGATGGGCGCTTGAGCCAAAGAAAATGGGAAATGCATCAAAGAGCCAACCTTCTGTCAGATGTTGTCTATGGGGGAGTTTAAGTAATTGTTTGAAAGCAGACAGAAAGAGATTTAAATCATATCTCTTCAGAAATGAGACAAGGGATGCTAAGATATTGTCTGTGAAGGTTCTCAGTCATCCAGGTCATCGTCATCTAAGGAGCTTGTAAAGAAAAAAGCGTCTGGACTTCTTTAGGTTGCTTGAAGACGTTTCACCTCTCATCCGAGAAGCTTCTTCAGTTTCTAGGGTCAAATGGTGGAGAGTCCCATATTTAAGCCTTGTGGGAGTGTCCCCCAAGAAGGACAATGGGCCCCCTACTGATCCTCTACCACAATGTTAAGATATTACACACTTACACACACACACACACACACACACACACACACACACACACTTATATTCCTTATTCTAACTGTATCTGTATAATATCCAGTCATCTCAGGCATATATCTCTGGCTGTGAGGACAGAAGCCCCACGTACAAACTTACTGTTTGTCAAGAGCAGTCAGTCAGTCAGAACAAAGTTGGCTTTAAGATAGAAGGAAGGGAGCGACAACAGCTTTTTTTTTTTTTTTTTAAGACAGAGGATGAACTAATGGGATACATGAGAGAGGAGATCAAGATTATTTCAATTGTGAGTCAGCAATAGAGTCCAAGAATAAAAATAGTGAACCGGAAACTAGCATTATAAGTCTGCTTTAAGCATATTAGGGAGATTCCGATTCACTTTCTGTACACTCAGCAATCATTTAGCTTCTGCAAAGGCTGCATGAGTCAAAAAAGAGCAAGACCAGAAGCTAGCTAACTTTAGCTAAAATTAGCTATCAGCTCCTGGTCTTTTCAGACCAAGTAATGGCACAGCAACAAAACCTGAGTATAGTGAGTGAGCACGAGTGTTCACTTTTTGTCACCATATCTAATAGTACCAATATAAACGCAAAAATGTTTTTAAAGCCTTCCTACATCAAATGACATCATAAATGTAAAATCTGGTAAATAAATGGTTTCTACTCTGTGCACTCAAAGCGCTTTATACAACTAATGCATTCACCTATATATATATATATATACACATATGTTTGTGCTGAATGCAACTTCTGCAGTTGCACGATCAAAATGGGATGTTCACTTGCTTGGTAAAAGAAGCAAACAAGAGAAGAGTAGGTGTTTGTC
>VUQR01024176.1:8013-26407 GCA_015108515.1 Hemichromis elongatus
TGCTTTCTTGCATTTCTATGTGATGTTTATTGAAGCCAAACAGGACTATAACCTTTTGTTAGCGGCTTTATTTACCTGCTGATTACCAGGCTGCTTGGGTGAATTAACACATTGTCATTCACAGCCACCAGCTGGGGAGGCGAGAGAAGGGAGAAATGGATTAGCAGGCTGGAGGATGAACAGCTGCCTTAATAAAGGATCTCATTCTGCTTTCTCTTTAGTAAATCTGTAAAAAGTAAATCTGTAGCCGACACGCAGTGTATCTTCTGTTTTGCCCCGAGAGTACTAGAGACATTATTTGTTAAAAACAGTTTCTCCTGTTTGACCTTTTGCCTCTGAGCCATCTTTGATTTCTCTAAACTGCCTCCTTTGTGCCTGCAGGTAAATTTTGTAGCGGCCATTGATGTGTATGAAGACGGAGAGGCAGGTCTGCTCTTGTGTTACAACTGTGAGTACCCCCCCCCACCTTGACCCCCCCTCCCCAGCCATCCCTCTCTTGACTCCAAACATTTCAGATGTTGTGTAATGTCGGCTATCTGCCTCCACTGTCAAAGCCTTTTCCTCTGCTACTGGAATAAAAATCATTGTACGGAGACGACTCCAGAATATTAAGAGTCAGGGAGCTTTTTTCCCTCTGCTTCAGCTGTATAAAAGGACAAACAGCTGTCGGCCCTCTTTCAGTTACAATTAAAGGCTGCAGCCAATTGTGGTGTATCATAAAGACCTTTAATCTGAATCCTGTGTGTCTTTTGCAGATATTTGTTACTATAAGAAAGTTTGTCCGTTTAACGGCTCCACACCGATGATCCAGTCCAACACCTCGGATTTCCACTTCAGCTGGAACCAGATGCCCAATGCTATTGGTAGGTTGCCACGGCAACAGTTCTCGGGGCCCCACCCTGCCCATTGCCGCTGGCCTGGCCTAGCTTCGTGTCACCATGGAAACATCATATGTAATCACAAGTGTCCAACGGGACTAAGTGATTATTTGTGCATGTGTGTGCACATGTGTGTGAGTGATTCTGTGTACGTTTTATTATTAATGCAGAAGGTGATGAAAAAGAAAAAAGCTGGTGTTAAACCTGTAACTCTGGCACTTTTCATAACAAAAGCCTGCCCCTCTGGCCTTTTGTGCATCTGTAAGGTGTCCTGCTTTAATATGCACATACACACTAAAGCCAGCCGTGCAGAGTAATAACACAAATGTATTAAAACTTCAATTTAAAATTAGCTCATACCACTGGCATATAAAATTGTTATTTTCATATTTAAAAAAAAAAAAGTAATCACACCCTCTATACTTTTCTGTGTACATAATTGCATCAATTTTGACAAGATCTCCATTATCACTGGCTCAAGACGCCACAAACCATGACGGAGCCGCCACCGTGTTTTAGAGATGGCTGTAGCTCCTCACTGTTACACCTCTCTCCTGACCTAAATTTGAATTCAACACTATAAGACCCGCTGGCACTGACTTTCAGTCTAGTTCTTGTGTAATTTGGTGTACTTTAGCCTTTTCTCCCTGCTTACTTTCTGTAAGATGTCAGCCATGTTTCAACTCAGACCATTTCTGGTGAGACTTTGCTGAACAATGGATGGTTTTGCTGGATTTTTTTCCAATTTCTTAATGACAATGCTTCGATATCAGACAGTCTCCCATGTGGTCTTGTGTTGTCCACTTGTCTGGTTTACTCAAATTTCTTTAAGGATATCCTGCACAGGGGCAGCACCTTGGCATGGTGGTTAGCACTGCTGCCGCACAGCAAGAAGGTCCTGAGTTCAATTCCACCATCAGGCCGGGGTCTTTCTGTGTGGAGTTTCCATGTTTTCCCCGTGTTTGCGTGGGTTCTCTCCAGGTACTCCGGCTTCCTCCCACAGTCCAAAGACATGCACTTTGTGGGGATAGGTTAATTGATCAATCCAAATTGCCCATAGGTGTGAATGGTTGTCTGTATGTGTTAGCCCTGCGACAGACTGGCGACCTGTCCAGGGTGTACCCCGCCTCTCGCCCTATGACAGCTGGGATAGGCTCCAGCATCCCCTGTGACCCTGAAAAGGAGAAGCGAATGGATGGATGGATGGACATCCTGCACACCATGCTGAGATATCTAATTGAATCGTTTGTTGTTTGCAAGTTACAAGAAAATCTGTCTCATTGGAGCCAAAGCTATAAAGGCACCTATAGTACAAACGTGGGTTGGGCGTTTCAGCCAATAACCTAATAGTACTAATTCTTGCTGAAACTAATAACTACAAATTTGAAATATTAACAAAGATCAACATTGCTTACATTTTTTGCATTGCTGTCAGACTTGATTCAGTGGCTTCCCTTTGATGAAATACTTTTTCTTATGCTCCTGGTGTCTCTGCAGTTTGTGCATTTCCTTACATCCTGGCCTTCACCACGGACTCCATTGAGATTCGACTAGTGGTCAATGGCAATCTTGTGTATACAGCAGTGGTCCCGGAGCTGCAGCTGTCTGCTTCCCGGGTCTGTATAAATGACAACATATCACGCCCACTGAACAAGAGTCCTCAAGTTTGTGGATTTAGTTTCAGTGTTTCAGTGTCAGGCCTCACTCTGATGTCTAAGAGCACTCATTTCAATCTATCCTTATTATCCTTGTGGGAAATAAGGCTGGTAATCTGCATGGCTGCAAAAGCAATAATACAACTATGATTTATACACTCTAATAATTGGAAACAGAACAGTGCGCCTGAGATCAAATAATTCATTCTGATTCTTTGTTCTTTCTTTTTTCGTTTCCATATTTCACCTCCTGCTTCAAACCTTTCTGTTTTCCTGCCTTCTCTAACGTCCATCATTTCCCTCTCATTTCCCTCTCTGCCTGCATCTTGCTTTTTCCACCCACAGTCAGACATCTATTTCGTTTCATCGGCCCCAGTGAGCTCAGCCTCTAACTGCAGTTCGAGAGACACCAGTTCCCAGAGTTCCCCACAGACGCCCACTGGCTACGAGATGCCCATGTTCCCCTCGCCACTCGGTGATGGTAAGAACTACGCAGGATATTTGACTTTGGAGTCTCTTTTAGCTTCAAGTTCTGCAACATTTGGGTACGTCAGATCAGGTTAATAATCTGCACTTTTCTGTGACAGTAAGCTTTTCTTTAATCACTTCTTCCATCATCTTTTTTAATGAGAAACATTTAGAGTATTTAGAGTAGCAGTAGAAAAATAAGTATCCTTTCAACAACCTTCTAACCCTACAAATAATTTCACCTACAAATGTGGTTACTCTAATTTATTAACGACTGTCTTATTTGCAATTATTTCAGAAAAATAGTCTTTCATTCAACAAATGTTGTGCTTAAAAAATTACTTTTGCAGCACTTAAACTTGAGGTAGAAAGACTTAATTGCCTTTGTTTAATTATGTTTTTTACCAAGCCAAGACCGATACAAAAATGTTGCCTGTCGCTGTGACCTACTCTATCATTTGAAACTTTGCTTTAGATTAACTTTGCTTACCGATGTTGTAAGGCAGGGATGGGATGTCAAACTTATTTTACATTGTGAGCCGAATACATCCCACTTTGATCTTAAGCGGGCCGGACATGAAACCCTTTAACCTCTAACTACACATTGGTACACATATGATATAGAAATGATGCTATTGTAAATAAAAGAAATCTGTCATCAGGACTCTTTTGGCTTAAATTGTGTAAAATGACCTAAAACATTCTGGTTCTCTCATTGCCCACAATGCCCTGTATTTATTTATTTATTTAATCCACTGTGAAGTCACTGGGGGGGGGGAACAAAAAGCAAAAAGCATTTCTATAGTAGAAAGTAAAATAAATGAGTTTCCTTTCATTTAATTATTCATCTATCACTTATTCACTTTGGTGTATTATACCCATGGGGGAGATCTTTTTCATGCTCCAAAACTGAAATGAAAATAGAGTTAAAACTCCAAAATGTATGCATTTTTATTCCTTCACATTTTTAAAATTGCCCAGTTTGTATCTAATTCCAGGCCAATTCTGCCCGGCCTTATGTTTGATACCTCTTTTGTAGGAAACAGACAGATAAGCATGTTGAATATTGAAAAGTAAGGCTTCTATTTATATCATTTAAACACTATATTTTAAAAAAAGACCAACACTTACAATGTGTTAGTCTGCCTTGTAACCCTCTGCGACTTCCCTTTGTTATTTTCATTTTCTAAAATTTGTCTTCTAAGATTTCAAGATTTGAGAGACTGTGTATAATAATGCTGTAATTCCTGAAGAGGTAATGCAATATTTTGTTAAAAATGAAAGTCTGCACTTCAATCACATCTTGATTGTCCAACATTGTAATGTAAAGAGGGAAAATAGCACATTTGTCCAAATATTTACAGATCTGACTGTGATCATATTTATTCTACTAAAGTTTTACTCCTTATTTTACAAACCTGACAGTTTGAGAATCCCTTTTTGTTTTAGGTTTGTCACCAGGCAGTGAACTCTTGAATTTTGGAGGATCCTTGAACACGCCGTTTTTCAAAACAGGCATCGTTGTGGCCTCCCTTTCATTGACACGCTGCCAAAAACTCAAGGAAACAGACTTCTCACTGAGATATGCCGTTCCTTGCATAACTTACAAGCATCGTCCTATGAGTTTAATACCCATATGTAGTATGAATATGAATGAAAAACGCTTGTATCATAATGTCATTTGTAGTTGAAGGATGAGAACATTTGAAAGCATCATTGTGATATTTTCGATTGCGAATCAGTATAGCGCGCACACTCACCCAGACATTTTCATTGTATATTTGACCATTTAATACTTACACCCCCACCACCACCATCACCTCCCCATCCTGCTGTTCCTGGTCTCTTCCAGATTAATACAGCCCTTTCTGTCAGCTGACTGATGAACACTGCAGTCTAGCTGTTAAAGACACACAAAGGCATCCATGTAAGTCTGAACTGCAGGGAAGAGCAAAACGTAAGAAAACTAAATAAATAAAAAGGTTTTGCTCCTGCCGCTGCTGCACCATCCAGGCAGTCTTTTCCTGAGGGAAGTGGGTATTTACAGGTTTCATTAAGGCTAACGGAACGGAGGAAGGTGTGGTTGTTGCTGCTGCAATTAGTCAAGTGCGGGATTTCTGCTTACATATATACATATATATATATATATATATATGATTTTTATTAAAGGAATTCTCTTTTTTCCTCTGATTCAACTGGCCATGCAAATAATTCTGCATTACTGGAAGATGTAGACATAATAGAGGACCTACTATATATGTGTGTGGGCGTGTGCGTGTGCGTGTGCTCCTAGATGTATGTTACTGTGTGTGTTCAGTTTGTGTAACCCTCTTCTTCATCCCTGGTTCAGATTCTATACGGATCCCCTATGGTACCAAGCTTTCCCTGTACATGTCTAAGGATGCTGAAGGTACTTTAGGATTCTCCCACCACTTGTCCTCTGTCCATAAAACCACTCATAACGCTGCCCTACTAACATGCACGTGCACCCAGAGTGTATCACCCCTGTCTGCTCCGAAGCAGCATGTTGACTTGAACGTTGGTTGAATGTTAAGTGAACATTATGTCTTCCCCACTCCCCACCCCCAACCACCCCCCTTTCTGTCTGCCGACTAATTAAAGCATTAGCGTGAGGAGAGAATGAGAAGGGAGAAAGGAAGGTGCTAGAGCTCAAAGTACAAAAGTGAGGCAGAGGTGATGAAGATAAAGAGTTATGAAATTACAGGGGGGGGGTGGTAGGTATACAGGGAGTGTGAGCAGAAAGGGATGGGTTATGGAGGCTGGGAGGCAGGGGGGGTTTAAAAAAAGGAGCAAGAAATGGGAAAGAGAAGACACGTCTGCTGCAGCATGATTTACAGATTGCACTGTCGCCATGGAGACTTTTGTCAGCCCTCTTTTTTGATCCAAAGTAGTCCAAACAGCGGTGCTACAGTCTGATGGTGGGTGGGCGCTGGGGCGGGATGTGTGAAGGGTGGGGGTTGGAGAAAGGTGGAAGGGTGCTGACAAAAATCCCATCCTCTTTACTGCCTGTGCGCCTGCCGTATTTGCTCCTTGGGAAGGTTTTCATCTGACGTAATCACATCAGTGATGCAAGCAAGATGTCACTGATGTGGCTGCTAGCCACCATCCACCTCCACTGGCTTAAAGACGTCACGTTGTTCTGGTGAATTTGAATCCATTTAGTACTAAAATCAACCCTAACAACTATTTATTTGATATTTGATTTTTTGCCAGTGTGCTGGAGCGTGACACTTCCCCTGGTCCAGAAACGCATGTGGAATATATTGATCTCTGCAACTATATATTCCAAATACTTGCATGCCTTGCCGCATTTTTGGCTATTTCCTGTTGCCGTCGGACGACACAACGTGAAGTGAGAGCTGATCTGTAACAGCACTAACACAGTGTGCCTGTCAAGCATCAGCAGTGACCCTTTGTTTTTCACCATGGCTCTTTAACTCTCCTTTCACCCGCTGACATTTCAGATGAGACAGACTCTGGTTTTTTTTTTTGTTTTTGTTTTTTGGGGGTTTTTTTGCAGCATAGTCTCTGCCTCGATTCACTCCCATCAGTGCTACTATCACCAGCCTCCCTCACCGGAGCAGTGTGCAGTTTCTGAACTCCAACACTGCTCCCAAGTGGAATGGCTGGGCACTGCCAGTGAACACACTGCAGCTTTGCGGGCGGATTGTGTCACTTGAAAACTTTCAAACATCCATTTATTGCATCTCAAAAAGACTTTGTAGTCACTGTTGAATAATAGATGGCCTGCTATAAATGTCTACTGAACAGTTACATTAGCTCACTGTTGTAAGGAAGATTAATTTTAAGACTGCATGCTGTTTCAGTAAATAGCACTATAAATCACTTTAAAGTGGCTTCATTCAAATGTGGACATTTTTTTCTGTTGTATCAGCATTCATAGAGTCCTAATTATAAACAGATATATATAATGACCGCTGACTATTTTGCAATGCATGCCACAAGATTTTAGATGTTTTCACTGCACTATGAAAATACAACAGTTAAAGAGTCACCTTTGCTTTTTCAGGTTTTGTAAGCTTTTGCTGTTGCAGTCATTGTCTGTTTTTTAACTGGTCCTAACTGGTGCATTCAAAGCCTTTCCCTTTTTTCATTTCCAGTGAAATAAAATTATTTCTCGATATACCTTTACAAAATCGACAACACGTTTTCGGGAGTTGGAGTGATTGGCACACAGAATGTGAGAGCGATGCTAATAATAAGCTGAATCTTTTTATGTCCCTGAATGCACCAGAAGGGCGGAAGTATGCCTCTACAGTTGATATACAAAATAGATGCTGATATTTACATGTCTGAAGCCAGTCCCTCGTTTTTTCAAGTGTGTTTAGCGTAAGGATTACAAATTTGCGTCTCCTGTAATAGTGTTGGCTGCATTAGAGTCTCAGAGGCAAGAGTAAGTTTCATAATACCCAACAACAGAACTTCAAAAAACCTAGTCTTGGGGTCGGGTGAGAGTTTTGAAATATTTTAAAGCTGCACTGAAAATGCCTGCAGATGATATGTATGTAAGTGTGATGTATTGTAAGTTTAGTTCAAGTTAATAGATAGTAATGTGCAAAAGGCTTGAGTCATCCCTCATTTCTTTATACTTTACTAGGAAATGGGAAATAAGTCCAGCTATATATCAAAATGTGCAAACATGCAGAGAAATACAGTATAAAAAAGCAACAGAGTTTGTACAATTAAAACAAGCTTGAAAATCTTGGTATGACCTCCTTTCTTCTGTACTCTCTTAGGCATCTGATGCAGTATCAAAATTTGACTGTACTTTACTGCATTCATTATTCCATCAGTTTTAAGTGGATCTCCAACACCATTGTCTGATATGCAGCCCCAAATCATGACAGACCCCCACAATATATTACAGATACCTGACACTTTTAATGACAGTCACTGTCCTGAACAGCTTCTTCTTTTGTCCTCCACTTGTCCAGTTTTTATATATTTTTTTTTAAGAACAAACTGCATACGATGATGAAATATGCCAATGTTTGAGTCTTGAGTCAAGTTGAAATAACGAAAGACAATCTGGTCCAGAGAAACAAAATACAAAGAAATGTGGGATCCTTCAAAATCTTTGCACAGTACTGTATCAGAGGTAGAAATTTGGAAACTGCCAATGTAGTGACATGTTAATGTTTTACCATCTGGTAAAATCAAGAGCACAGGCAGCTCTTTTCCTCTGATTCTCATCTTTATGTTAAGCTAGGCTAAGCAGTAGCTTCCCAGTGAGAACTTATGGAGCCCGGTAGTCAAAAATTAAGTATTTAGTTCTCATTGCACTGCCATGCAAAAGTGTTGAAATATTGAGAAAAATAAGGTTCAATAGCTACTTGTAAAATCTGAAAACATATGGTATGTTTTTGAATTTCTGCTAAAGAACTAAAGCCAAGCCTTCTATCTTTTTCATTTTGTGCCCTCTCATGTCATCTTCCTCACTACTACCTCTTCCTCTGGGTTTCTTCTTCCCAGGTGAAGCGGCATGCAAGCACATTTTTAAGATCCCTCTGTGTAACTTGGTGGGCCGCAGCATCGAAAGACCCCTGAAGTCCCCTCTGGTGAACAAGGTGCTGACCACACCGGCCCCCACCATGGTGCCCCCAGCTCCCCTCGTCTCTGCAACACACTCGCTTTCCTTATCCCGCATGGAGATCAAAGAAATAGCCAGTCGCACACGGAAGGAGCTGCTAGGTAAACTGGAAAATGATTTTACGCCGTATAAGAAATATAGGTTGTTTTTATAAAACTAGTGCCCACTGGTGCAGCTTTGGATTATGCCTCACACATCTGCTCCTGCATGGTACAGCTACATTTGCGCTTACTAGCAACAGCAAAGCTACATGATGAGGTCACAGTCTAACAAAAATACATACAGAGATTTCTTTATTTTAAGTTAGATTTAGTTGCCGTCTCACCTCATAATGTTTCTCCCAATGAAAACATTACATCCAGATAAACAGAATCAGAATGTACTAGTTCTAAAATCTCTCCAATATTGGTCTGAGATGATATTACAGTTTAGTGGCTCCGTCACAGTAAAGATATGATATAAACCTCCTTGTGACTACTAAAAATTGTTTTTTCACATTTAGCAACCAATTACAAGTACTTGCAATTACCAACTGATAACACAGAGGTTAAGAATGCAACACCCACAACCTATAGTCGACCACTTGCGATCGCACGGTGATTGCACAGGTTCCCTGGAGACAGACTGGCAAAAGTCTGAGTCAGTCTGCACATATCCTCTACGTGTGTGTTTTTAATAGCGCACTTGCCTCAATTGGTTTACAGCTGGTTGTATTCTGGTTATATTCGTATATAAAAGCACTTTGGTGGATTCTGACTGTAAGTACTTAATGTGAATTTCTGTTAATCTTAAATTCTGTGTACGCAGATTGCAACACATTTGTGATTTTTGACGATTTACAGTTTATCGTATTATCACAAGCAGACTGCATACAGTTTCCACGCTGACCTTAGTTAATCACAAACTGATAGCAGACTGACTCAGACTTATTGCTGTTTTCTGACCATCTTGATGGACCAAAGTTGCTTTGAAGACATCAACTGACTATAAGTGATCAAAAGCAATGTTCAAAACCACACACGGAGATCACAAGGTCACTGCTAACAGTCAAATTAATTTTGGTTGTGTGGCAACTCTAACTACTGTTTTCTCCACTGTGACTGTAGCATTAGAGACCATATCTGAGATATGAAGTCATCACATGGCTTTACATATTTGGGTTTGTAGGAGAAGATCCCAAACAATGTGTATCTTGCAAGTTTGAAGTAGATCTGTTTTTAGTTGTTTGTTTGTTTTTAAACACAGACAAAATGCAAACACATTAGAGAAAACTAAGAGTGTTCCACATTAAAGAGTAATAAGTCATAAATCAGTAGTTTGGAAAAATGTATTTATTTGCCTTCCTGTTATGTGATGAGATTCATCCCACTGTTATAATAATTTTAAGCTTACAGCAACATTAGCTTAACATACGGAGAAACATTTACTCTTTTGTCTAAAGAGGCCATTTCTACTACCAATACTAATTATTAATACTCATCAACCAATCAACCGTCCTGGTTTCAGCAGGAAGGCAAAAGGTTTCCAATGCATTTCCTTTTTCTGTTGTCTCCTACCAACAAAGGCTTGACAGAGGAACCGAGTGGGAAATCAGACAGCGGATCGGTGAAACAGAGAAAGATGAGCAAAAAGAACACAGAGGAGGAGCCCAAAGTACGAGCACTGACGTCCACAAACAGCGACAGGTGATACATCTGAACAGCAGCAGCACATTTGATGATTGCTTAATGCTAGCTTGAGATTGAGACACCAGTCTTGCTGTGCACAACAGGCTAGCCTCACAGTCCAGCGAAGTGGAGCAGGATGTCCAGCTGCATTGTTCATCCAGTTCGGAGGCGGAGCCAGAGAAGGCGGTGCTGCAGCCAGAGAGCCCTCCTCTCACCAGTGCGTTCTCGCTCTCCACATCCTTTGAAGAAGATGTCTTGGACCTAAAGTGAAGACAATCCCATTGTGCACTTCTCTGCCTGCCCACTTCTGTACTGTCGCCTTTATGCTATTGTTTTGGTTGGTTGTTTCGTTTTTTTCTCTTTTTTTTCCTGTTCTAGAGCTCTGTTACCTTGGCGCTTTTTTCCTTCATACCCTGGGATTCTGGGCCCCCCGTTCAACAGAGGAGTTGGGTGCAGTGGAGGTTGTGTATGTGTGTGTGTGTGATTTCTTTCATAAGCAGTGCCCCCCTCAGCCACCGTGTGCCGGCTGTTTGCGTCGCCCCGCAGCAGATAACCCAAAGAGGTTGCCGTGGTGCATTCAGACTTCTGCAAGAGCTTTGAGATGCCGGTTTGATCCTAAACCACAAACTGAATGTAAATCTGTGCACCAAGGCATGAGAAAACTCTCTGCATTCTCAACTCCCTCTGATGTTGCAAGAGCTTATGTGTTGTATATTATGTGATTATTTCCGATCCACTTTCAACTATTGTATGATATGCATATGTGTACATCTGTTTATACATGAAAGTGCACACATGCAGGCGTATATGCCTGCCTGGCCTGTGATGCATATTTATAGATATATTATAAAACTCAATTTTATTCCCATATTTAGTAAAAGTATGATTTTTTTTATTTTTTATTTTATGCTCTCTGCACATTTCCGTCCATATTGTTCCCCTTATCCGTCATAAACAGGTAGACAGACCTGGAGGCGAAGTCTCCCACAAGTGCCGTTTGCCATTGTCCTCCATTCAAGTAGACATCCAAAAGCCACCAGATTTTGGTGTCTGTCAGTAGCAGCCATGATTGTAGTCCATGTTCGATTACAGTGGTAACCAACGACTGCAATCAGCTCGGGTGATTTCACTTGCTGGCGGCAAAATCTTGAAGGCACATGCACAAATCATTGTATCCCATAAGAAAGACCTGACCTTAAATTCCCATGACTTGCAAGTGTTGTGTTTTTTGCAGCAAAGAAATAGCTTCTTTGGAAACAGTGCAGTCTGTAACATGATACCAAAGTAAACAAACCCCAAACTGAGACACGAGAAAAAAAAGTACGGGAGTATCTTTAACAAGACGATGGCTAGATGGATAGAGGAGGGATGACCCAAACAAAAGTGTGAATTGCTTTTACTTTGTCGTTTTCTTTATGTGGAATGTGGAATTTCAACTTGGTAATATAAGAAATAGGCTTTTATTTTGTAGAGTAAAATGTGCACTTAGTTAAAAAGTAGTTTTATCTTTAGGAAAAATGAAACTTTTACTCAACTAAAATTAAAGCCTAAATGAAACTTTTAATTTTAAGTGAACATAACATCTCATTAAAAAAAAAATACTAAATGTGTTTCTCTATAATTGGAAAGCACAACCTTGTTAGGGATTCAGCTGTTAATGGAGCTAGCACTGTTTAAATCACTTGGTCTAATTTGGAACTTCAAGGCCCAGAAGCCCTGCTGATTTTCACCCCGAGATCCAGAGATGCACTGATTTACAGATGGGACACCTGGAGTTATGGGTTAGGGGATATCTCACTGCAAGCTCTCTTCTCACTGAATAATTCTTTAAAGGCAGCACACAGTTAAATTCACAGTTTAGATATCCTTTCCTTACTGAGTGTAGAGGTTTATGATCAGATTGCAAATTGGCTGCCCATCTGGAAAATCTTTTGTTATTGTCATTAAAATCTAGTCAATAACTTTGGAGGGCTCAGAAGAGACTAATGAGTCTCTAATATTATATATCCTCTAAAAACAATCCTACATTTCATTAAACCCTCTCGGCCTTTTAAACGTCTCCTTGTTTTATACTCCACGCATTCAGATTAAAGAGTAAAACAATCCTTGAAGATAAAACCACTAATGGTCAGTTACTGTGGAGTTGACAACAGGGAAACGTCAGTATGTACATTGGCTCTTATTATTACATCAGTCTGAGAATGCCAAACAGCTAAGGATGCACCACATCAGCTAAAGGGTGACATTCCACAGGATTAAACACAACTTAAGCACATATGGGCATTAGAGCAATCACACATGCATCCAAAGTAATCAGAACAGGAGTGATGGGCTTTCAGCTCCAGGCAAATCTGTCTGTTTTTCATGGTCTAATAGAGTTTTAAATCTTGCATCTATGCGACATTCCCATGCAGGTGTACCTTCAGATTTGTGTTTTTGAAAGTTGGTAATGATTGGTTTGGCAGGGATGGAGCTAGGAGTATAGCAGACTGTATGGCAGGTAAACCCAGCGGAGATTTGGCAAGTGAGAGTGCGTGGTTTTAAAAAGGTCAAAAAGGGTCAAACAAACAAAATTACTGTCACAGCCAGAGGAGGGAGACAAAACTTAATCATCATAAATTCAGCATGGGAAACCTCCCCGCCTGTACCGTCCACCCCACTTCTGATGTAAATGCACCTCCAACACTAACAACCTTTATCAGGGTAACTTTATCTAGAAAAAAAGTTTCATACAGAATCTCACAAACCTTTCTAACATGGTTGGTCATCTAGGCTTCTCAAAATTAGTAAGAACCCACTTTACAACATATATTTATAGCGCCAAAAAGGTTAACCCGTCCTTTGTGTCAATGTAAAAGCTGATCAAAGTGACAGTAATACAAAAGGAAATGTTTGGCAAATGTAGTCTTAAGAGAGCGCCGGTTCTGATGTAGGTGTTAGAGCATCTCTGTGTGCTTGTTTCACATCACAGCAGCCTTCAGATGGAGCATGAGCCTCTTCTTTCCTCATTTCTTCATGCCTTTGCTCTGTTCTTCTGCCTGCCTCTGCGTGAATCCCTCTAACACCATAACGCAACTCAGAAAAAGGAAAAATGGGGGAAGAAGAAGAAGAAAGAGGAGGAGGAGGAGGAACCGGGAGGGATTTTTCCTCTTCTTTAGTATCTGAATGAGGGTGGATGACTCGGGGAACACTGCTTCTCCCGCTTTGCATTGTTACGATTCCTTCTGTGTTTGTGTCAAGAATTCTTTAGGTTCTACCTCCCCTTGGCATTTTCACTGTTTTTGTTGGGTTTTTTTAGTTTGTTTGGGGATTATTTTGTATTTGAATCTATATTTACTGTTTAGACTGTTGCTGAACCTCTCTGTGATATCAAAATGACAGAAAATTGACAAAAAAAACACCAAGTGTCTTAAAATATTGTATCGCCATCGTTTTTAATGCCAAGTAATACTTGTAAATGTTTGTGTATCAAATGTGGCCTCAAAGGAAACTGAACTATATTATTATTAATATTATTATTATTTGAGCAGTTATTTTAAACAAGTGCTGTAGACCACTGCTGTGAAAGTAGTTGATTTTGTTCACTGATATGTAATAAATATTTATGAAATTTCAGTTGGGTGGTTTCTTTGGCTTATACACACACACACACACCACACATATATATCTATATAGATATCTATACATATACATGACTAAAAGTAATGTTAAGGTTAAATGTCAACATACATTTCTGCTTTAACCCTCTCTTCTGTAGCTGACTGAGTCATAGGTCTGGGGTTGTTTATTCCTGAGTTGTTTATATGGAGCATTTCTTTCTGTTTGGATTTTTACCTAGCTATAATCTGATTATGAGGTTCAATATAAATGTTTACATTTGTAACACATTTCGAAGTACACAACTGCCAAAGCCGAGCAGATCATCAATTTTGAGCATCACACTGCCTTTTGCCCCCCGCCTATCACTGCTGATATCTCTCCCCCCAGTGAAAAGCATATGAAGTGGCCAATGCTGCTTTCTGTTGCTTCGTGGGCCCTGGTGGTGTTGGGGCTCAGGACACACACTCTGACCAGACCCATAATCAACAGGATAGGATACATAATGCATTCCGACTCCTTTCTACTACAGCTTGCGTAGAGTTTTTGTAGGATCTAACCACGGGATCAACCATAAACAAAAAATTTTTAAATGTGTTCAACTCCTTGTTAACTCAAATATATGCCACATGATTAGCCAATCATGTGGCAGCAACTTAATGCATTCAACTCCACCTGCTGAAGCTGAAACTGAGCATTAGAATGGGAATGACATGAATGTTGATGCTGGACCTTTCTGAGTATTTCAGAAACTGCTGATCTAGTGGGATTTTTCTGCACAACCAGTAAGCAGCAGTTTACTGTGCGATAACGGCTGAGGTCAGAGGTCAGATGAGAATGGCCAGAAAGCATGGAGATGATAGGAAGGCAACAGAACTCATACCAAGGTATGCAGAAGAGCATTTCTAAATGCACAGCATGTTAGCCCTTGAAGAAGATGGGCTACAGCAGCAGAAGAACAGACTGAGTGACACACCTTCACTTCACACAGGCTCAGCAAAATTGGATAATAGGAGAATAGAAAAACATTCCCTGGTCTCGAAAGTCTTACATTTCTGCTGCATCATTCACATGATAGAGTGAGAATTTGATCTGAACGGCATGTAAGCTGGATCCTGCTTTTTATCAACAGTTCAAGTTCCCGCTGGTAGTGTAATGGTTTGGTGAGTATTTTCTTGGCACACTAACAACTGAGCATTGTTTAAACATCACCATGCGTCTGAGTATTGCTGCTAACGACGTCCATCCCTTTATAACCACAGGGTACCCTTCTCCTGGTGACCAATTCCAACAGGACAGCACGTCGTGTCATAAAGGAGAGATTCATATCATAGTCATGCATCTGACAAATCTGCAGCAACTGTGTGATAGCGTCATACCCACATGACAGGGCGGGGCATGTCTCCAGTGACCCTGAGAGAAAAACACACACTAGCAAATAGGAAAATGCTATGAGGGAACACAAAACACAGTGAAAGTGTTTCTGGGGAGACAATGTGGCAGCACAGCTGCAGAAGTGACAGAAACTAAAACATGCAAAGGAAGGATTAGTGACATGATTAAAAGAAGCGTGCAGGGAGAAAAACATGAAAGGTGATGTGTATTTTAATCACATGACTTATATAATACTGGAGATAGATGTTTGCCATTTGTCACTTCCACAGCAAGTCCGTCACATTGTCTCCCCACATATCCCCTTTTTTTGTGAGCGATGTTTTTTCTACTTCCGTTGTGTTTTGTGTGCTTTTACACTATTGTTTTTTTGCATTTGCTGGTGTTTTCTGAAGTTACTGTGCATATGACCTTTCAGGCCCACATGATGCCTGTGTTTACATTAACATTTAAAGTTAAATTAAGCAGTTTAATCAAACGAAATAAGACACAAGACAGTGAAAGATGATATTTAACTGAGTTTAGATTGTGTTGTTAGAAGAGTGTTACATAATTATTAAGCCTTATTCAGCCAGTGTGAATTATTATTGTAATAACTATGATGTGCTGTAATTACACAAACACATTTAAAAGTCAAAGATTTAAAGATGCCATTTTTCTTGAGATTGAAAGCTGAAAACTTCTGACTGAGAAGTGCTGTGTGTGTCTTGTGTGTCCACAAGGTGGGGGTAAATATTTATGTAGCTTTACCAAAATGACCAGTTTGTTTTTTAATCCACTTGCTGAAGCCAGAACTGTCCCTCACTTTCTCTTCCACAGGAGAGCCTGCATTTCTCGAACAATAGAAAGTATGGTCCAAAGTAAACAGATCTTAACAGCAAACAGCAGCTTTTTTTCCCCCCAGAGTTTTCCTCCCATCCAGAAGAAAGACAAATCATGCATGAGAAAGCAAAACGTTTAACTTCAAACTGATCTTATGACAGTGAAACGTGTAGATAGGTCAGGAACCACAGTTTTTATACTCGAGTGCTGGGGCGAGGGGGGAAAACACTGACGCATGCAAGGATACAGACACACCCCTGTCACTGGCATGTCTGCTTTATGTTTCAACCAGATTACACACATTGTTAATGCTCAGTCATTAAAAGCCATGGATTTTCCCCGTCCTCCTACCCTTCTTAGTTGTTTTGTTTAAATCACAAAAACACCTGAGCTCTAGGTTCAAGCTTAGTCATGATCACAGAGTTGGAAAATCACTGGAAACGAGATTACGTCATCCAAGAATGGGGCAAAAAAATTTCACGCCAGAGTGAGAAAAGCCAAACCGAGAGTAATCACTGATGGAAAAACATTTTATGTTGGCGCACAAACTTTAATTGTCCTCAGTGTGGAAGCGTGACTGGGCACCACCTGTAAATATTTCTATATGGCCTTCCAGCACCTCCCTCCTCCCCTCAGGGTATTTAAAAAAAAAAGCACAGCAGAAGGTCTTACATAACAATCAAAGGAATGCTGGAACTCTGCCGGTGCCTTTTGGATCATCTCATGCTTGCACATAAAGTGGGGCCCCCTATCCCCTTAACAGCAGAACATACCAATGCTGCAGCACAAGGCTGTCTAAAAGAACAACTCATTTAGCACAAAGTGAAGGCAGTAGCTGGGCGTGCTTAGATGTGCATAGTTTTTATTGTCTACAATTTCTCTTTTCAAAAACATTAAATTGAATAAATTACAAAACTCACCAAGTGCCTTCACAGATAAATTTTACAGACAACTATAAGCTAGAAAAATCTCAGAAGGTTGCTGCAAGGCATGTACCCTAAACCCGTTTCTCGCACACAAAGAGCATCAAGTGTATTTAAACTTTCAACATATACGTCATCATACCAAGATCCATCATGCTGTTGTTGAACAGACACGGATTCATCCACAAGGAAACAAAAGCATGGGGTGGCATTACAACACATAAATAGTGGCCTACAATTTGTTTAAACACAAGAGATCAGCGGCCAATGTGCAGGCCAGAGGTGGAAAAATGTCTCAAGTTGTTTGAGTTCAATCACTACAACTTGTCTGTGAGTTAGGCTTAAAAGAAAGGGGAAAAAAGCAACAACCTTGATGCATTTGATGCATCTACAGCACGTGATGTCAGCTTCAGATATTTCGATAAGACACTGTTATATTTCAAACTGCCAAGAAGAAGAAAAAAAAAAATACTGATGGTCAATCTCAAAACCCAGCACTGGTGTTATTGGAGACCTCTCATTGCACTTCCACTTGTCTTTACAGGAAGTGCAACAGGAATCCTTCTCCCACTACTTCCTGACACAGGTCACACATATCAAGTGTTCTTTAGTCCCAAAACAAAGCCACTAGATCAGTCCAATGTTCCTGTTGTTTGTTTTTAGGCGTATGATTTGACTGCCATCAGGATCTGCACGGCCATGGACACGCAGGAAATCTGAGCAATAACGTAGGCCACGGACCGGGTCGGTGCTTGCAGGGCCAGCAGGTAGGCGACGCTGTGCAGCACACGGCAGATGAAGAAGACGAGGAAGTGAAGCCGTGCCACCCACAGAGAAGGTCCGGTCATGGAGTAGATGGCGCCCAAGAAGAGAAAAGGGAGGATGTTCTCCATGTCGTTAATATGAGCTCTAAAAAGAAAGACAGCAGTCAGCACACCAAGGCTAACTGCTTCCCACAGTTACATCACACGAGTAACTATGATTCGGGGTAATGATTTTATGCCATTTTCCTGGAAGCTGTAGGTTCTGGATGATTAAAAAGAATATGCATTTAATCCAAACTGGAACTACTCATTCCAAAGTAATGGCTCTGTAGTTAGCTACACCATTATCCCGTTTCCCCTCCACCTAGTTGGAACAGCTTTTCAAACAATATTGTTCTAGGACACACTCAAAGGCTTTTTTCGCCCAGAAAAACAAACAAAAAAGGGCACATAAAAGTGATTAAGCCTGGAGCTAGAACACGTCATGCTGCAGCCATTTACGGTTACTGGAAGTTTGATTTTTTTTTTTTTATGTTTTTCCCCATAGTGCAGATTTCCACCACAAGGCCTGAGGGAAAAAAAAGATGTCGGGACAG
>VUQR01024176.1:26427-36582 GCA_015108515.1 Hemichromis elongatus
CAAGGGGGGGGGGGAAAAAAAAAAAGGGGGGGGGGGGGGAAAAAAAAAAAAAAAAAAAAAAAAAAAAAAAGAAGGGGGGGGAAGTTTTACTAGTAAGAAAAAACATCTGCTCTCCCCGGTCTCCGATCATATTCTGACAAGTTTAAACAAATCTGTCACACACAGCCCGTCAGGCTACTGAAACGTGAATGGAGGAATAGTCTACAAGGCTAAGGAAAATCCGCTGGGAATGAATCTGAGCTTTATCAGGTCTGCGACGAAACTTGCAGCACATCATTCATATCCAGTAGAACATTTTTGATTTTATGATGCAAGAGTTTTTTTACTCGAGTACTTTACTCGAGCGCAGTAGTGCTGCGCGCATTCGAAATCTACCTGAGTGAACTATAGCTTTCGTGAAGTGTGTTGAATTTCTCTTTCAATCAAAAAGTAAAAAGCCATGAACTCAGCTGTAAGATCACCCGAAAGCACGTAAATGGGGAAAATAAATAAATATTTGCCATAAGCAACAAACAAAGGGGAGGATTTTTTTTTTTTTAATCCAATCCAAAACTTTTTTGTAATCGTCTTCCAGGGATTCCCCCCCCCGCACTCCGCCACTACACTCTCATAAACACAAGCAGTCTAATCTTACAAAGAAGGACCCCGTCTGCACGCTCACCTCCGGCATCTTTCCACATATGGATCTTCTCTGTGATACTGTAAACCTCCGTGTCTCAGCGCGTCCTCAGGGTTGGCAAAAGCCTTTCAGGGAAGAAACGAAAGGAAGAAAAAAAAACCCCAAAACCTTTTCATCAGAGAACAAACAGGAAGAATAAGACAAACTTACACAGCATTTACGTTCAAGTTGCATCTAAAGGCGCTCACTCACCTTTTTACGCAGTCTCACTTGTCCCGTTATGACCGCTATTACGTACATCTTTAACACCAGCAGCACACCGTAGAAAACAAAGCAGGAGAAAACCGAGTTTCTTAACATGACTGCTGTAATCCACGCAGAGCTGCAGCGAGAGCAGAGGAGGAAAAAAACTTGAGAACTCCGAGATTGCAGCGTGCCGCTGAAATAAAAGGGAGAGTGAGAATGAGGGCAGGCTGTTTTGTAGCAGTGCCTCCACCCACTCACGGTAATGATGAAAGTACTCTCATTCATGCAGTACTTCTGTGAATTCCAGAATTGCTTCCCAGAGGCTACACCTAACGTGTGCAGATGGGGCGTTTGTTCTAACCCTAACTATTGGAACCAGGTAGCAAATTTAAATAATTCAAATGGAGTTTTGCTCCGCTATCTTGGAGGATAAATAACAAAAATTGACACCTTCAGTTATGATTTTTTACATCTTCTTTCAGGATTTAGAGCAGGTTTACAACTATTCAGAAGGGTCAGGTTTGATGCTCAGCTTCTTGCAGTCTGTATGCATGTTGAAGTGTCCTTGGGCAACACGCCTAACCCCAAGTTCCTTCTGTGTGTGCATGGGTTTGCATGAATGTGTGAGAGTCTTAAAACTGTGTCTGTGATTGCAGGTTGCAGTATGAAGAAACTATTCAGACGAGGATAAAAAAAAAAAAATCTAACTTATCAGTTCTCACAGAAGATTAGACAATAGATGTGTAGCCCAGCTTGAGGTATGACTACGATTTAGCCAATATAACAAGAAGCCTGGCACCACAGTGGTTCAGTTCAACTCCAATTTATTCATTTCCAAAAATAAATACAGTGTACCCGATTTTTCACCTAGTGTAAGAGATAGGCTGCCATGAACTGTGCGGGCATGAGACAGCTGAATCAAGGGTAACGGAGGAGTTACATGTCAAATACAGTAGTGTTTTTGAAACGGTGCAACTCTATTGGCATTGGGTGAATGTCTAAACCTAGCTGTATGCGTCCCAGTGCTGTCACAGGGTTAAAATCAGATTCCACTGTGCAACTATAATTACCATTGGCTCATTGGAGTATTGTCATTACACGAAACACTGACAAAGTTTTGAGTAAGAAATTTGACACACTTTTATTCAGAGTTAATCCTCTTTAATTTATCCAGTGGCTAAAATTCTCCAGCTGCTTCTTAGATGAAAACAATGGTCAAATTTAGAAGTTTCATGCGGCCATTGGGATTTTTTTCCCCCCCTATTTTTAAACATTGGCTCCACATGGACAAACATGCAGTTGTTGCCACTTTCATCCGCTTCACAAAGATTGTTTCAGATATCTGCTGTACTTGATTCTAATCAACATGGTTCACTTGTTGCCTTTCTTTACTATGTACCATGAAACTTTAAAAAATAAAATTTTCTACTTACGTTGAGACGGTTTGTCCGTGTGGTCGGAGAGCTTTGCAGGGAGAATGGGAGGATTTGATTGAGGCACAGGCTTGATTTCCCTCAGGTGTGGTGGATCAGTGTCACGTTTCTTCCTTTTATGTTCACTGCCAAAACAACATGTACCTAATTAATCAAAAGTTTTGATTAATTAAGTTAAATGTTAAGTTTTATATTACTTTATCCTCTTATTATTTTCCTTGAATAGAAGCCGGTATCTGAAGAATATACCCTAAAGTAATGTGTAAACACTAGTGATGAAATAATATGGTTTTAGTTACAATGTTCCCATACCAAACAAAAATAAGTAGGCTAATGTAGACATTCTTACCTCCTAATCACTCTTTTGTTGTTGCTGTTTTTCATTTTCTACTAGATCCTAGCACACACAAGACAACCATGCCCATTATTGATCACTGTTGTATTTACACAGCCTCCCCTCCCAGACCCATGCACTTTTAAATGCTCTGCATACTGAAATACCAGGAAATAACGCCTAACAACGACCCAAACTGAGTTTTTCCAACAATAGCAGTATGGAGTCAGAAAGAGGTAGGGATTTTTTTTTTTTAGATGCATGAGTGAATAATTAAGCCTTTAGGCTGGGTGGATGTAGCTCAGGTGGTAAAGCAGGTCAGCTACTAACCAGAAGGTTGGTGGTTCGATCCCAGGCTCCTCCAGTGGGAGGAGTGGGAGTGTGCATGCCAAGTATCCTTGGGCAAGATATTAACCCCAAGTTGCTCTCCGATGCATCCATTGGAGTATGAATGTGTGTGAATGTTTAGACAGCACTAAGTTTAGATTAAATGCTTGTGTGACTGGGTGAATGAGGCATTTTGAGTAGAAAAGCGCTATATAAGAATCAGTCCATTTACCATTTAGGCCAAATCTCCGAGAATCAATCAAAAGACCACAGTGAAAGGGATATATAAAACTATCAGAAAAGTGGACTAAATGCCAAAAAAAAAAGATATAATATGACCTCAAAGGGTCTCTAAATACCGGGGAAAAACAAAACAAAAAAAACTACGAAATGATCAAAAGCAAGACGGACGACACTTCGATGTCAGCTTCTTGGAAACCATTTAAAAGATTTTGTCCAATATTTTGGGCCTATTTTCTTATATGTTTGCTGTTTATAAAGATTTATTAATATATTTAAACTTGTTAAAATTCATCTGTCACACAATGAAATGCAACCAATTTTTTTCCAATATGTCCAGGAGCAACAGCTTTATATTTAAAATTGTGTCCCTGCCTGTCCTCAGACCCACCAAACACTTTTTCCACTCAAACCTTTTTTGTTTAAAAAAAAAAAAAAAAAAAAGTCTTTGAAAGAATGTACTCCACAGAATGATCTGAAACTGAATCATGATATCTGACTCCTACAAAAAAAACATGCAATGCATGTTTTTTTTTTTAAAGATAATGACTTCCTGTGGGACTGCTGGCAAAATACGCCATCAGCGGTTACAACAGAACGTATCTGTTGCAATCCAGCAGTGCACTCTGTGTGTAACCTAGTTGCTCAACACCATGATTAGTCATCATTTTACATTGAATTGAATTGAATTAATACTTAATACTTAAAAGTGTTTGGAGCTACTTTTATTTTTTTTATTAATTTTGTTCCCTAATACTTTAATTAGAAAGTAATTCACTAACATTTAGTGAATTCCATTCAAGCCACACCAAATTTGAATCGTTGCAGAATAAATCGAGACCCATCACGCCAAGCAATGTTTTTCCAGTTTTGTTGAGCCTGTGTGAGCTCTAGGCTGTTTGCTGCTCTTAGCTGACAGGAGCAGTGTGGTCTTCTGCTGCTACAGAATTGTCTTTTTCAGATGATTCTCTGTAAACCCAAGAGATGGTGGTACAGGAAAATCCCAGTAGATCAGCAGTTTCTGACATACACAGAGCAGCCCTTCTGGGTTCACCAGCCATGCTGCATTCAAAGTCACTTTGATCATTCCCTTTCTCACTCATTCTGATGTCTTGACAATGTTGTTGTGCTTGAAATGACTGTGATGAGATGCTATTATATTATCTCTGGTGCTTTAATAAGTAAACACTGGCTTAATGTTAAAGGACTCTTAGTCTAGACCAGGCCTCGAGGGCTGGTGTCCTGCAGGTTTTAGATGTGTCCTTGATCCAACACAGCTGATTCAAATGGTTAAATGACGTCCTCAACATGTCCTGTAGTTCTCCAGAGGCCTGGTAACAAACTAATCATGTGATTCAGGTGTGTTGACCCAGGGTAATAGCTAAAACTTGCTGGACACCGGCCCTTGAGGCCTGGAGTTGCCCACCCCTGGTCTAGAACCTGTATTAATTACTAAAAACTGCATGTAGGCTGATATTTGTTATGGTGTTTAATTTTTTTTCATGTAAAATCTTAATTGGTTTTTAAGATTTAAGACAAATGTTTGGACATCATATTTTTCCTTCTGACAGCGAGCATGGAATCAAAAGAAAACAGAAATTATCAGCACATTTACTGTAAATACGCATTTCTTGTGCATGACTCCACGTTTATTTTCATGTTTGCATTATAACACTTCTTTAATGAGGGTCAGCCGCCAGTTCCTTGTGTCTGCCAGTCCAACGTGATTGAGCTGCCTGAGCTGGTGTCGTCGCAGCAGTCCTCGGCGTCGGAGAAGGACGACATGTAGTGGAGGCCCGTCACTCTGTGGTAGCCTCCCTGGAGCATCTGCGGATAGGCGGTAAGCTCCATGGCCCTGCGGCCAGTCCTGCTCACCCTCACAGTCCACATGTCAACCAGATGCGTACACATGGCACAGCCCATTGTGTTGGCAAACACTGAAGGGGACAGATTGCACAGATATGCACAAATACAAGAAAGCAGGTCTCAGGGTAAATAGTCACTCACTCACTAACACACTTGGCAGGTGCTGACAGGAATTCAGACATATTAACATCAATAATTAGCATTATTTATCTTGGTTTTCATGTTTTTTCTATCATCAAAGTTTATTTTCTGTTTTCAGATATCTGCATAAAAAGGTAAATTATATTAGCATTATCATAAATTATGCAGGTATAATGCTAAATGAATTAGCAGTGTTAAATACATTTGAATAGTTATTCTATGTCATGTTTCTGAAAACGAGTTCTCAAGTATCGAATTTCTGCTAATGAGTGTCTAACACTGCCAGCGTCACTGTAAACCCCTGTGCCTGTTTCTCAAGAATGTGAATCAGTATTTTCTTCTATAAAAGGCAGTGAAAAAAAATTAGATAACTGGCAAAAAGGGTGGCTCACCACAAAATGACGTAAAACCTAAAATGAAGCTACTTGTCAAGCTGCATGCACCGCACACATTCACAGCAGATTCCCATCCAACTCTGCCTGTAAGGCTCGAAGAGCTTAACCACGAAGCAAAAAGCCAGATTCATAATTGGTGTTCTCCATCTCATACAGCTGCCAGACACGGCATGTAAATATTTACAGCGGTTGCTTTTGGAAAGGGGGAAAAAAAAAGAGGAAAAGTTCACAGAGAGAAGTCAGACAGAGAGATGAGTCAGTGTGCTTCTTTCTCTCCAGCGAATCGCCCTCATTTCAAAAGAAACGGCTCATCTGGTGAAGTGCTCTTCAAACAGTGGCACACTGATTTGGCCACAGGGTGTTCTCGCACTGATGATTTGATAAATTGATGACTTCCTGTGTAACGTCTTTTAGCTTGATACAGCAGAGCTGTCCTTGCAGATCTGAAAAATGCACATAGAGAGAGAGAGAAATGGACGGGAGGTTAGCGAGCGGCAGATAAACACATTATTTTCAAGTTTAGGAGCAAAATATTCCTCTTCTGTACACCACTCAATCAGCAATGAAACATTCTCTGTGAGACTAAGATACACACAAAAATAGATTAATATGAAAAGTAAAAAAGAAAAACATACAAAAACAGATACTAAAGGAGATTTGACTCAGTTTCTTTCAGTTGTAATGTTTCATATCCCAGTAAAAATAAAATCCAGTAATGTGGTCCTTTTGCAGGTTCTAAAATTCATTAAAAGCGATCTCTGATGAACAACAACAGATGACATATTTCACTGCCTTATTATTTATGTAAAAAAAAACTAAACGAAGAGGCAGAAGCAGTGTATGAAAAATGCTCTACACCCTAAATGCTTCCACGGGGATCTAGTGGACAGGTAGCAGCCAGGAGCTGATAATCAAATCAAGTTTGATTGACTGATCATTAACAAGTCTGAGTACCACTATTAAAACAAAAAAAGATGTTCTGGCAGTTTGCTGGTCCCAAGCATTCAGGTGTGTGTTAACAGAACACAAGGGAGGAAAGATATCAGCCATGAGATTGGAGAAGCAGCTGTTGCTCCCCATCAAGGTGGGAAGGCTTAAAAGACCATTTCAAAACACTTTGAGGTCTATCATTCTACAATAAGAAGGATTATTCTCAAACAGAAAATATTTAAGAAGGCTGCCAATCTTCCCAGGAGTGCACATCTCAGCAAATTCACCCCAAGCTCAGAATATGCAATGCTCAGAGAAACTTGGGGGAAAAAAAGTTTTTAAAGACTGATGGGTCAGCAAGTTTGTAAAGCTCCATCTGAACAAACAACAAGACATCTGGAACAATGTCCAGAAGTTAAGATGTTTGGCTGTAATGCACAGCTCCACGCTTGATGAAAACCAAACACAGCATATCATCACACCTCATCACACCTCTGGTGGAGGTGATTTTGCCTCGTTTTTTAGCCACCGAGTTGCTCATCAACTCCTCTGTATACCAAATTATTCTCTGGTCAACTGTGAAGCCATCTGTCTGTCAGCTAAAGCTTGGGTCAACAGAACAGCAGCACAATGATCCCAAACACAGCAGCAAATCTACAACAGAATGGCTGAAAATGAAAGACTCAAAGTCTCACAGTGAGACCTCAACTTGACTGAAATGCTGTGGTTGCACCTCAAGTGAGCTGTGCATGAACAAATACCCACAAACACTGTAGAGAAGAGCATACAGATAACGATCACTTCTTGTTGTTGTTGCTAAAGCATGGCATAGAAACTGCTGAGTCGTGTGCTACGTGACGTGTTTTCATACACTGCCTTTGCATTTGGGTTTAGTTTTTGTTAAATTAAACAAGACTGACTCTGGCTAATTATGTTACACTGCTGTTTTATATAGTGAAAAAAAAAGTAGTTTCTGTGCACTCTAGACACAATCTGTGCAGATGATCCATATAAATGTCGACATTCATATTTCCATGGTTGACTGAAATTCTCTTCTGTGCCAGACCCCCCCAAATCTGCCATCAAATCTCCATCAGCAGAATCTGGGTGGTGCACAGAGAGCCATTAGCTCTGAGGGTAAAAAAAAAAAATGCCTGTTATGATGAGGACAAGTGGTCGGTTGCTACATGCCACACCCATCCCATCCCAGTGGATGGACACAACAGGGGACACCCTCTTTAAAGCCAGCCTTTAACACTCCTCTGCTGTCCTCATTTGTCACTGTACTGATACTGACTGGTTTATATTCAACTGCTCCTACGGGACACTTAATCATTCATCAATACATTTGGTTTTTCAAGAAATGCCTCCCAGCTTCAATTTAACCTTCACATCCGTAACGCTGTCAAAGCTCTGTGTGTAAATTCAGAGACACGCGTGGTAAAGGAAACATGCCAGTGTTGTGTTTCTGTGATGAGGATGGATGCTGCCCATGCTGTTCTGTGTGCTTGCATTATGTGCACAACACGACCCCTTAAAACACATTTTTGGCTCTTACCTGAACACAGCGTGTCAGTTCTCCCGTCTGCATGAATCAGTATGTGCATGATATCCTCGGAGCAGCCCAGTGTGTTTCCCTCTTGCTCTGTCGCTGTCTGGGCTCGGCAGAGCTCAGCATATGGATGGGACTTGAGATGACATCACACCTCCGTACTTAAGAGCTGCTCTCTTTCTAAAATTAAAACGGGCGATCCCATCGTTTCTCTCTCTCTCTCTCTCTTATATTTTGTTGGCATACAACAGAGGGCAAAAATAACAAAAATAGTCTATACATCATTTTCCTGTGGCATTTGCAATATTTATAGCTCTTTAAAATATATTTTGAGTAACATAATTCACAGTTTCAAAGAAAATTGGTTGAAATCAGTCCAATAAAAGAAGAACCTCACATTCAGCTGCTTCTGTCTTCATGTGCCGACATTATTCCTTCTGTGGAATAACCAATTTTGCATCATATGAAAAAAAAAAAAACAAGTATCTTGTTAAGACCTGGTGAAGTGGGGAAAACACCTTAAGGATCTTATCATGTCAGTGGACATTGTGTTCATGTTGTCCTTTTACTGAGAAAGGAAAATGAAGGCTATCAAAAAAGACCAAATAGTCCATAGGAGGGATCTCACACTCCTGGCTTATGGGCCAGAAGTGGGCAGCGACACCCCTACTTTTGGCCCAGGGATTGATGTAAAAAACCTCATGCAATTTTGCTCTTGGAGTTATTTTTTTCCACAATTAGGGCAACCATTTCTTTTGTAATTTAGAATTTATAATTGCAAAGTAAGTGCAGCTTTTGATGAGATTAGGGCAGATAGCGTGAAGAAGCAGAAGATGTTGCTTTCCAAACCTAAAAGAAAAGTGGATGACAAGCATTGAAAATTTTTTGTTAAGTTGGAAATGCGATCTCTGTAATGTAAGGAGAAACTTGCTGTTCTAAAGGAATATAATCCCAAGTGTCATTATGCGACTAACCGCTGAGAGCATTATGAGAAGAACAAGGGAGATGACCGGAAAAACTAGCTGAGCAGCTACAAAGAGGACTACTATCCCAGCAAGAACTTTTCCACAGAGACGGTAAGGACACTAATGCTGCAGTTGAAGCACACTCTGTGGTTAGTGAATTAATCACAAAGAAGCTGCTCTTCACCAGAGGGCAGTTTCTGAAGGATTGCATGTTCTACGTCCCTGATATGCTATGTCCTGAAAAAGAGCTTTGTGGCAGAGCTGATTAATAAAAACATTTTTGGAAACATTTGTGAGTGTTTTTTGTTTGTTTGTTTGTTTTTCTGGTTAAACACTAGAGTGGGCCTCCAATGAGACGACAGTGCCAGCAGTGGCCCCCAGCTCATTGGAGTTTCGGACTCCGGATGCACAGAGAACCCCTGGCTTTTGACCCATAAAGGCTATGGCATCCCAAGAATGCCAAAATGGATGTATAAAAGCATTTTTTAAATTGTTTAAAATTGAGTGTAATCTAGGAAATTCAAATTTAAATGTACAGTTATTAATTAAAATATAAGTTTCTTTTAAATGTGTTTAATTATGTTTCCTGTGCTAAGGTGCAATATTTGATAATAATGCAATCATTTAAACTGTATTGAGTCTCATTTCAGTGCTGACAGTTACTTTGAACTAAATCCTTTGTTTGTCCACGTTTATTTGTGCTATATTTATGTATTACTTACTTATGTAAGCCTACTCCAGAAATGACCAAATCATCTGTTTTTCTTATTGTGGCGGAGGTGTGGCCTGCGGTGGCGTGCGGGGAGGGCTGACGCACCTGCACGCCATCCGCAATCATGCCAGCCTCCTTTATTAGTTGCACTGGGTCCTGTGGGTTGGGTGTGTGTAATGTTGAGCTGGCGGCGGGAGAGCCGCAGCTCTGTGTGTGTGAATGAATAAAGATGTTGAAAACCATGGATGTGTCGTCGGGTCTGCCGTGCACGTTTACACTTATTTATTCAACTGTTTTCTAAATTGCAGCTGTTCGTTAAAATTTTTCAAAGTTTCTTAGAATTCCCTTTTTTTTAATCTGATCTGTGTGAACAGTCTATTATAAATGTTAATAAA
>VUQR01024182.1:3120-35418 GCA_015108515.1 Hemichromis elongatus
AAAACATTTTTTTTTTTAAAAGAAGAAAAAAAAAAAAATTTTTTTTTTTCAATCCTTTTCGTTTTTTTTTTTTTTTTTTTTTACAACATAAGTTAAAAGGACTAGATGGTTACCTTACCATCAGTACAATCGACTGGATCCCAGATTCAATTTCATTCATTTATATTTTGACTCAGTCAGAAATACTATAATTATGATCATTTATCAGTACACTGGAAGCAAAACTGCCAAAGTAGGAGGAAATTCATGACAATGGTTTTCAAATGTGAAGTGTAGTTTGGGTCTTCTTTTGCTGCTGGTTGACTGAATTTGGTTAGAGAGTGAGGAAACCTGCAGCTTCAGAATCTGTGAGACGTCGGCTTTCAGCCCCAGCGGCTTGTCCCGGGGGGAATCTGCACTTTGTGTTTAGATCTTTTTGCGGATTACCTGCTCTTTAACCATTTGCTGCTTTAACTGTTTAGCGGTTGTTAAAATACTACTGTGAGCTTTAACACATGATTCTGGCATTTCTGTCAAAATATGTTTATATTTTAAAAATTGATTCAGGATTTAATGAATCGATATTGCATTACTTAAACTATAAATTGATTAGAATCGGGAAACTGATTTTTAAACCCACCCCTACATGCCTGTCTTCTGTATATCCTCCCTCACTACATCTACAGTGAAAAACCTTTACATTTTTTTCAACATAAATAAATATACCTACCTGGCTCTATGTGGAAAAAAGTATCTGCCCCTAATAATTGGTTGTACCACCTTTGGCTGAAATCAAGCATTTGTGATAACTAGCAATAAGTCTTTTACTTGGCTGTGGAGCAATTTTATCCATTTTTTGTAGAACTGTTTTAATTCAGCCACATTGTAGGGTTTTCCTGCTGTGATAGCCTGTTTAAGGGCATAAAAAGCATCTTAATCAGAGTCCAGGCTTTGACTAAACCACTCCCAAACCTTCATCTTGTTTTGTTTTTGAACCATTCCTAGGTGGACTTCCTGATGTGTTTTGGATAATTGTCCTCAAGCTCACTGCAAACAGCATTAGATGCTGCAAACAATGAATATTAAAGACAAGCATATCTTCTGGGTCTAGAAAGTAAAGCCAAGTGAAAGGCCTTAAACCTATTTTTCCATCATAAATTAGCTATAGTCTATCCTTCTTCTATCCTTGTGTTCTGTTACTACAGAAATCATACGTTAACTAGTAAGGGGGGGAGGGGGGGGGTACCTTTAAGGAACTCCTTAGAGACAATACACAAAGTCTTCCTGCTGCTCCAGATGGCATCTCTGATGTTTGAAAGGTGATCTTCACCCGGTAGGAAGTCTCGGGCCTCAAAACAAAAGTGAAAAGGATTCTCTTCTGAAAACTGGTTATCCAGCTTCTTTAGTAAAGCAGCCTCCACCCACCGGTAGTCACTGTTGCTAAAACAGACAAAAGCATCATACTTCATCTCATCCACAAGATGCGTCAGTTTGGGGCCCTCGAGAACCCTGCTAATAATCTTTTTGTAGATGATGAATATTTGTCCTCGGAGACGAGCGTAAATGATTCCAGTAAGGACAACAGTAATGACGAGTGAGGCAGAGAAAATGAAGACGGCAAACTTTAGACCTCGGACTGGCTGTTCATCATCTGTCTCACATGGTTCGATGATTGTGGAGTAATCCAGCAGAGGAAGGCCCTGGAGAGCAGCTGGAAACTCGCATCTTAAGTCTTCAATTGGGCTCAAAAAAGTGACATTAGTCACGTTCAGCCAATCCAGGAAGTCCCCCAGATTGCAGTCACAGTGAAACCGATTTGCTGACAGGCTGAGAACGCTGAGAGACTGAAATGTCATAGGGTTGGGGGAGGCTAGGAAGTTGTTTGAAATATAGAGCCATTTCAGGCTGATGGGAAAAATATCTGGCTGCAAAAAAGTCAAGGCATTGTACGAAAGGTCCATCTGTATGATTGAGCTCAGACCCTTGAAAATCCCATATGGAAGGGTTGTGAGTAAATTAAAGCTTATATTTAAACCGATCAGATTTTCAAGATGGTCAAACAGGTTGAGGCACTGCCCCTGTGCCCAAATTATCTGCAGGGAACTATCGTGAAGATCTAGCACTTTCAAACTATTATTAACAGGTAATGCAAACACATGATTTAGTGTGCACCACTTGATGATGTTGCCACCATAGAATAAATTCTGAAGTCTCGGGAAATAAGTTAAAATGAGATATACATCCTCCATATTTGTTAATCTGTTTTCTGTAATGTCTAGATGGACACTGTTCATGGCTAAGTCATAAATTCCACTGAGAGATTTCAACTTATTATCTTCCAAAACTAGATATTCTAAATTTGGTAGTGATGTAGGAAAACCCAGTGTCCGCAGTGAGTTTGATGTCAGATATAAGTGTTGTAGGTTATGGAGACCGCTGAATGTGTTGTACCCCAAAACACCAATGTGGTTGTTGGACAAATCCAACATCCTGAGTTCTGTCAGATTGGTGAATGTGTGAGAACGTATTTCCCCTAAAAGGTTGAATGACAAGTTGAGTATTAGTAAATGGTCCTGAAGACCATCAAAAGCATTTCTGTTAATCTGATTGATTCTGTTTAGGGAAATATCGATCTTCTTTGCGTCTCCTAGATGACTGAAAACGGCACGCTGCAAAGCAAATATGCTGTTTCCAGAGACATCCAAAATTTTCACTGAACTGTTTTTCAGGCCTTCAAATGTGGTTTTATCTGGATCTGGAAAGTTATCATGTGAAAACCCTTTGCCTATGATTCCAGAGTATTTAAGATGAGAAATAGGAGTCCCTTCGATTGATTTGAAAAACTGTCTTGTTTCGTTCACATTTAATCCATTAAAGCGTAAATCAAGGACATCGAAGGCTAGCCCTTTGAAAGGGTTCCCACAGTTTCCCCATTCATCATTTTCGTATAACTTGTTGGAGTGCAAGTTCAGTAGCTCAAACATTTTACCCCTGAAACTAACAAGATCCTCTTCACATATGTTTTTGATCTTATTCAGTTTGAGGTTCAGCTGCGTGAACTTTCTGAATCTTGAAAAGAACAGACCTGGCCGGAGTCTCGTTATATTGTTGAACGAGAGATCAAGAACCTCCAAGGACAAAAGTGGCTCCAGATAGCTTTCTGATAGTATGGAGTCCGTCAGACTACAATAATACAAAGACAGTTTCTGTAAATTGAACAGTCCAGCAAAGGCCCTAAGCTCCAGTTTAAGGCCCAGATTAGAGCCTAGGATCAATTCTGTTAATTTTCTCTGCCTGAGGAAAGCGTGGTTCCATATGATGAGTGTTCCATCCTGACTTTCAAGATTTAATACTTGCAACTCCCTAAAGTCTCTGAGCGTGGAGCTGTTAATCTCACTGATGTGGTTGCTCTGCAGATAGAGGTGGGTGATGTTGTGGGGCAGAGCAGGAACCCAGTAGTGGTTCTGAAAGCCACACCAGGCTAGTTGTCCTCTCATACGGCATGTTTGGTAGGATACCGTTACCTGCAGATAGGAGGTTACCAGGACAAAAATGAAGAAAAAAAAAAATTATTTAGTAAGAAATATCAAAGTCAATCAAAAACATGTTTCATTTTCACAAATCTTCAGAGTAGAAATTTGCTTTGAACGAGCTTTATGGGATATGGCTTATCTAAAAGTCTTGAGCCACCCCGAAATTTCTTTATGTTTAACTTTCGGGAACCAGAGTTTACTGTAACTGGTCTTCAGCAACAGTTGTCCAGGCTCTCTGAAAGTCTGATGAGTATTTCTGTGGATGCTGGTTGTTGTTTCACTCATTTTTAGTATGGTGCTTACACCTGCACATGTTTGCTTTTTAATTTGTAAAGCCACTTAACACTGGCTTAAGGACAAAAACTCAACTCAAGGACTGAACTTGCGTTGTCTCTACACATGAGAGATAAATAAACAAAGAACCACTTTTATACCAGCAACCTGTCAAATAAACATAATTTGTTCCCATTTCTTTGACTGGCAAAAAGAATGTATATTTTCCCAACATGGTGTGCAGTGTGTCCTGCACAAATTTTGAGAAAGCTTGACAAGTGGGGGGCAAACAAATAAATCCCACACTGACACAGAACCTGAGACGTGCATCTGAAACTTCAGTTGACCCATCTACGGTTCACTGAAGCCTCATCAGAAATGGTCTCAGTGGAAAGGTCAGATTTTAGACCCACCATGAATTTGGATGGTGAATGGTGTCCTTTTTCTGCAGGACAATTATCCCAAACACACTGATAGTGCCAATTCAGTAAAAGCATACATGGATAGAAAAACACAGCGAAACACTATCAGTCATGGTTGAGCTCAGACCTCAACATTGTTGAAACAATGTGGGATTCTATCGACAGAGAAGAGAACAAAAAGAAGAAACATCCAAAGAAAAGTTTTGAATGTACTTCAAGAAGCCTGGAGAACTATTCCTGAAAACTGCTTCAAAAATCCAAAACAACTCTAACATAATAGATGCATGAATTTGAGACTAGTCATCAAATAATAATCTTAATCTGTGGTCTTCTGTTAAGTTTGAAATAAAATTGTACCTAATCAGGTGAGGTCACTGATGAAGTCAGTAATATAAACATACCTTTAGGCACAAACCAGTGCAAATTAACTGAAGGACCAGCATCCACATTCTGTTCTCAATCTATACAGACACAAAGAGCAAAGCTTTGATTATGTAATTGTGTTCCATTTTCTTAGCTGAACAAATATGTGCAACATTCAATAAAGTGAATACGTGAAAACGCGGGTTCGTTGTTCACTGGCACAGCTTCATTTTCAAAGTGCTTAACACAGCATTTCATGTCCGATGTTAACTCGGACAACAAAACTCCTTTGACTAGCTGGTGTTTGCCCTGAGCTAATATGGACAGCAGAATGATTGTTACTGGCGCTACACCTGCCACTCGTGATATAAGTAATTATATTAATGTTTGTATCTGTGAAATGTTTAAAGCTTTAGTTTTAGGAGTCCACAAAAAGCGCCAGATTACATTTCTACCTTACTTCAGACCAAAAGTTGCCTTTTGGTCTGAAGTATATCACTGGGAGTAGATTTATATTTATGTGGAGTACAACAGAGTAAATAAATAAATAAATATCCTCCTAAGAAGGAAGGAAAATTGAATCTTGCAATTCAAATTTTTTTGTAACTTCCTTCCTCTTTGGAGCTAAAAGAGGTCACCCAAACACATGAGACATCAATGGAAAGCCCAGGATGTCCTCTATGTAATACAACCGGACTTACACTGCAAAAACTCAAAATCTTATTTCAAACTTTTTTCAAGCATAAATATCTTGTATTATGAGTGCAAATAATCTGCCAATGAAACAACAATTTTTAGTTTTAAGATTCACGGTCTTAAAACAAGTTTATATATCTTACTGAAATGTTACTCTTTAGCTGAATGTGTCTTATTTTAAGTTTGATTAAACAGCAACGTCTTTATTGTTGTCTCCTGAGTCCTGCAGTAAAATCCGCAAACCCTTCAGACACACAGTGGTTTACGACACAACGAAAGCACAATAAATGATAAAAAAATACATTTGTTCTGGTCCTTTGAAGTTCATTAGTAATACACGAAATAATTTCTGTATATAAGGTAACCCAGCAGTTGCATTATTTGCCCAACTAAGGTGAAAACATGGTTGGAATTTGAAAATCTATGTAATACTATGAACAAATACCAAGTTTAAAAATATTTACCTAACTGGCGACGCCCCTGGGCTTAGCGAGGTGGCGAGACATTTGGGTTTTTGATAACAAAGCTGTAGACTTCCATACCTTCATTTCTGCACAACCACCAAAAGATTTGAACCTTTTATCTCCCATTACTTGTTGCCGTTTCCTGTCGTTTCCCTGCTTGGTTAAATTCGACTTGTAAATCACTTCGGTGTCGTTTGTTTGTTTTGTGTCAGAGCTCTTTAATAGACCGACAGGCTTATTGCACGGTACGACTATTTTTAACGACATTTGTCTAAATGATTCCTAGTTGGAAACGATAGAAAACTTCCAGGAACACACGCACATTGTTGACCTTCTTTTAAGACGGTCGAGGAGACATGCGAGGCGGCTTCAAGGTGTCTTCTCATAAATTAGGGCGATAAAGTGAAAATCTTACCTGTACCGAACGAAGCCACAAAAACCGTTGACAGTGTTGGTGTTAGTAAGGTGGGAAGAGTCCTTCCTGCAGACTTGCACCACTCCGTTGGACTGAGAGTTGCATTGATTTTCTCTAGTCTGACAAAACAGAGCAATGTCGCAATTTCCTCTCCTTCCTTTTTGAACATGCCTTCTTTTTATCCATCACTGTTCTATTCTCTTGTAGTTATTATGTAAAATGTATGTATATAAATATAAAACACTACTTATCTACTGACTATTGATATAAAAGACTTACTGTTAAAAAGTTTTGAGTGCCCCCCTACCCACCCCCATTTTTTCTGATACGGTGGTCCCTCGTTTATCATACGCTCCAAAAATAACCCGCGATATGTGAAATCCGCGAAGTAGCCAACTTTATCTTGTTTTGGTTTTTTTACAATTATTATAGATGGCAGGCATGAACATTGTCATACGTTTCTCTCTTGTTTAAACACTCAAAGTTCAAGCCTTCGTAGGAAATAAAAACAAAATGAAACCAAAGACACCTGCGGTTGCCTTTGCAAAACGTTTCGTCGACATTGTTGTGTTTGTTGGAGAGAATACTTACAAACATACAGTACAGCACAGCTGAACGCATTCTGTACTGTACAGGAGACGCTGCACGAGATTGATTGACAATGCTCTACAGCCAATCAGGAGGCAGAACACAATTCCCCGTTTAAAAAAAAAGAGAGAAAAAAAGAAAGAAATAAAGAAAAAGCAGCATGCAAAAGTGACCACTGTATGGTTTGGGGCACACATCTCAGCCAATTTATGTTCAAATTTACGTCATTTTGAATACAGAAAAGTACCACCAGATTTGTCAAGGGATTCAGGGCACCAAAGGACCTGCTACCAAGCAGAGGTGTCTGCCATGTTGTAATACCGGCTTTCCTTCTTCTTTATTTGCATATTTATTTACGTCTGTCCACTCATGATACAGTATGTATATGGAGTCATTTGACCAGAAACTCACCTTTGATTACCAAATTGCATTTACTACATCAATGAATCCGAGTGAACGTTTGTCTTAGATTAACACCCAATATAAAGTGACTTGAGACAAGAGTTGCTGACTGTTAAGCGGAGATATATGAATAAAACTAAACGGATCCAAAGAAGGTGTTCTTGGCAGGGCCGGTTCTAGAAAGGCATATATGAGGGGGCAGACAGAAATATAAAGGGGGCCCATGGTGGCAATGGAGGCGGGAAATGGGTGAGGGTTGGGTGAGGTGCTCTGGATACCTGTTTTTGTCATTTAATTGGATTGCACTTTGTCAGGCCTCTACTCTAAGACCTGGCTAACTTGGATGTCCAACCTGAAGGCTAAGCTTCTGCTGATCTAGCTTTTAGGGTCCCTGAGGCACACAACCCCCCGACCACATTAAAAAGAAAACAAGAAAAAATCTGATAAATCTAATATTGCTCATGAGATTCTAACAACAAAAAAAAATTGATTTTTATATTAATCGGATGCCCTATATTAGATATATTGAAACAATAGTACACAAGTACAACAATACTTCTCACTATTGACAATATTAACAAAACTAAAAATGGTAGGCCAAGTTATATATATATATATATATGTGTGTGTATATATATATATATATATATATATATATATATATATATTAAAAAAGACAATACACAAAGTCTTAAAAAAATACAACTGAAAAATAGAAATAAAGAATGAAATATTCAACTCAAATTAACAGAGACACATTAAACGCACCTCGTTGCCTGCCGTAGCCAAACGGGAGAAAGTGCGTTCTTCACAGCTGCACGTCATCTTAAAGGTAGGTTAATAAACTGGATTTAACTTTGACATGGGTTCTTTATAAACTTGAGTCCAGCTTAAAGGCGGTGGCAAGATGCAGCAAACCCACGGTGCACCCGTGCTTTACTTCCGCTCCAGCAAGTTTCAAAACAAAGTCCCGCAATTAAAGGAAAATTACAAAACTTTTCCTAAGAAATACAATGAAGAACATTAAAATAATTCACTGTCAGTTACAGTCACTATGATTTTGAAATTAGCTGCTTAATTTTGTTCCGCCGTGCCTACTGCGAAACCTGACACCGGGTCATTTGCTATTAACAGTGATTGGATGTTTAGCTGGGAGGAGAGTGGATGCGCACAAACAGAGCACGGAGGAAGAGAGACATGAAACCTGTCGTCTCATTTGTGCCTTTTCCAGCGGATATTTCAGCTACTGTAGTAAATCTTATCCATATTTAATTTTTGGGTAATCTATTATTTTCTTAAACAACTTCAAAAAGTTTGACTTAAGGAGGCAGGACGTTTGTTTAAGGGGGCAACGCCCCCTCTTGCCCGAGCGTAGAGCCAGCCTTGGTTCTTGGTGAATTTTTGTTTATTATAGCAAAACAGATGGATGACCAGAGCCCTCTCAGCACAAGGCTGACGGGACTTTCCCGATATAATAAATAAATAAATAATACATTAAAGTAAAAACAGATTAATACAGATCACTACACCAAACACACAAAAGTGCATTTACTGGATTTGTTTTGTCTGCTCTTGTTTTTCAAAGACAATGAGGAGCAAAGTACGATTAGAAGAGCTTGTTCTGATGAAGACTTGAGCTATAAGCTAAGTGAACAAGGATCTGTGTCTACACCTGGGTTTTTTTTTTTGTGTTGATGTTCTATATACTGTTAATCCTCAGCAGTGACAACACTCAAAACTCAAAGTTATCCTCAGTGCCCACCTTTTTCTCCTCTGCGCTCAAGGTACTCTCAGTTGTTTAACTTTAAATAGAGGAGAACAGTTGGACATATTTCAGAACCATTAAATGTTCGAGAAGCCTCTGAAAATGAGGTCACAGTTACTTCCCAAGCAAAAACTCACAGGCTGTGTAACGCGTACCTTAAATTTTCATTACCAGAGTTGTTTGGAGCTCTGTCTGCGGGAGCATTATTGACGGATGCCGTCCCTGTAACCTGTATAGAGCAATCTGTAGCGCACCAGAATAAGCTGCACAAAGTCCATCTAAGACATGTGTGTCACTCAAGCTAGCAGCACCCCATGAGAAACGGGCCGAATGTTTAAGAGTTCACGGGAGTTTTGCACCCTTGGCAAGCGGACTGAGGTATGTGATGTGATCTGAGGTTATATTTCATTCAACTGAACTGTAAAACGCCTTGATGCTGTTTAAGGCAGCCTTTTTTTTGTTTTATTTAAGCAGTGACTGTAAATCTCAGAATTACTTGTTTTGAATTTACCTGATTTAATTTAAGCACATTTGTTGTTATTGCTTTTTGTTAAGGTTCAAAGGGACTGTATAGGTATTAATTTTTTTCTTATTTTATAGTTTTCACGGTGCTCAACGATGTCCAGAGAATGAGCTGTGTTTGGTGAGGAAATAAACGACTGCACCCGTTAGAGACTCCTCTGTCATTCTTGATGCCAAAGGCTGCTACAGTGAAAACTCATCGCTGCCTTGCCGCCATCTGCGTTCATTGTATTCTTTCTTCGAACTGTGATTAAAGGAGTGTATCACATCATCCAAAGATTGCTGCATCAGTAAAGGACTCATAACAAGGACATTATAAATACAACGTCTTGCACATTCTCATCGTGTAAGCTGTGTGAGCAAATGATCTTCAACCTGGCTGTCTAAAGTAATCCAAGAAAAGAAGACCTGTTCTGTATTTAACATAGTAGAATGCAACCTTGTGATGCTGATGTGCCACATTTATTGCATCAAATGCCTAAGACTAAATCTGGGTTATGCTATCAGTTGTACTTATGTAAAAAGTTAAATGGCACATTGTCTGATTTAAGGTCATCATCAGTATTATTACGTGTTCAATTATTTGGGTTTATTGTTGCTGGTCTGTAAGGTTAAAGGTGCAAATATCTAAGTTGAGTGTTAATAAGTTAAGGCCACCCCTCACCCCATTTCAGTCAGATATATACACTTAAAGGGGCAGTTGTGTTAAGCCAAAAACAAAAATAATAATAATGCTGTCCCCCGTTGAAGAAAATGACAAATCTACAGAGGCACAACAGGCCAGCTCCAGCTCCAGAGAGTGAAGGCTAACAGAAAAGGGGCAGGAGATGCACGGAGAAGAAGCCAAGAAACATGAAAGGTCATTTAGCAAGGCTTATGAATCCTGGAAGGAGATAGTAAGAGGAATTAGAATAAAACTAAAAGGCTTCTGCTCAAACGAAGACCTTGTTAGAACAAAAATGGACATTAAGGCCAAAGAAGCATTAGTGCATCAACTGTATGAGCCCATCCGGCTTAATCATACTTCTACTCCAGATGTTGTCAAGAGAGTGGATGCGTGTGTTGCCCTAACAACAGAAATTTGTGATGTCATTAGTAAACGACCAGAGGATATAGATAAGACTTTTAATGAAAGGCTCGAGAAAGAGCGTGTAAGAATGATAACAACAAATAACAACAAATAACAATAATATGACAAAACTGATAAGTGACACAAGAAGCTAGGGTAAGAGCAAGCATAGAATAGAATAGAAAAATGCTTTAACTGTCCCACTAGGGGAAATTTTGTTGTAGCAGCAGCAAAAACTTACATATACAAAAAGGACATAGAACAGAAAGCACACAATTTTTACATATTTACATCATGGACAGAGAAAAAAAATGACAAATAATAGAAAATTGCACTGTGTTAGTTGTGAGCATTTCTGATTGTGCAGTCTGACAGCTGCAGGGAGGAAGGATCTGCGGAAACGCCCCTTCATGCATCGAGGATGCAGCAGTCTGTCACTGAAGGAGCTCTGCAGTTCAGCAACGTTTACATGCGTGGGGTGGGAGACTCTGTCCATTAGAGATGTTGTTTTGGCCAGAGTCCTTCTGCCTCCCACCACCTGCACTGGGTCCAGGGTGCATCCCAGGACAGAGCTGGCCTTCCTGATCAGTTTATCCATCCTCTTCCTCTCAGCTGCCGATAAACTACTGCAAACTACTGCATGAAGTGTGATGCTGTGTGTGCGTGTGAGTTCTACATGTTCCATCTCAGCTTTGTAGAAATTAAACTCAGCTTTTCCTTGGATGTTCATAGTTTTTCCGGTTCATGCAGAACTTCAGCAAATATGAAATGTGGGTACCATCATTTTTGTCAAGGCATGTTTCATGCATTTATTTTTTAAATAATTCATTTGAAGCATGGTTGAAAAGCAATGTCTGACTTTCATTTGGTAAGATTAATATAATTTTTATTTATTATTACTTTTGTCAGATTAAAGTTATTTCTGTGACCATTGTGACTTTTTCTTTCATTGACCGAAGGGTACCAACAATTTTGTCCACGTCTGTATATATGGAGAGAGAGAGAGTATGCATAGTATGCAACTGGCTAACAAACAGCCATTATAATTCATCATACAATGAGAATAGGACAAATCAACAGTTGACATTGACTAATTAATATTGTGCTGGACACAGTCCAAAAGATTCAATAAGCTGCATCAGTGTCTACCGCTTACTATCATAGCCAAGTGGCTTACAGACGCAAACAGAAGTTTTCACTATCCCTACTAATTAAGATTATCTTGTTGTATCTCTGTTGTGGCCAGTGCTATCCGCTATGCTGTTGCATGCTGGGGGCAGCAGGTTGAGGGTCACAGATGCCAACAGACTCAATAAACTGATCCACAAGGCCAGTAGTTTTGTGGGGATGGAGCTGGACTCCCTTAGGTTGGTGTCTGAAAGACAGATGTTGACTAGATAGAGACAATGCTGGATAATACTTCCCACCCACTCCATGGCGTACTGGCTAGTCCCAGGAGCACGTTCAGTGAGAGACTGAGATTACCAAAAAGCACCACTGAACGACACAGAAATCATTCCTGCCTGTGGCCATCTCTCTGTAAAGCTCCTCCATCTAACACACTGTAAACATTGCAATAGTTACTCCCTTTTTGCACACGCTCTTTTCTACTCTGTAATATTCTTGTCAATTTTCTTAATATTTATTTATAATCACCCCTGTTAATCCTTGATATTTATAACTCAGTGATCGGTATACATTAGTGCTATTTCTTAAATCTTTAAAATCTGTAACACAATGTAATGTTTGGAGTTTGATCTGTTACTGTTACTATTTTTACAATTTCTTCTTGGAGCAACTGTAACTGACATAATTTCATTAGGGATTAATGAGGTATTTTGATGATGATTCTGATTGTTTCAGGATGCATGACCTGCTATTATCCAATGACACATCTACTTACCTGTGTCTTTTGCTCGTTTCCTCTTTTTTTTTCTCTTTTTCTAAACTGAGCACCTGATGGCTTTGACATTTTCTTGTCCATCTTCAATTGGTTTAAATTTTGCACGCCAGTATGAACACCTATTCTCAACCCGAGGATCCCCACAACATAACCTTATATACCTAACACCTTAGTTCACTAATTCGCTTTGTCTAGGCTTTATTTATGGGATTTCGCACGACCCAGGAACAAATCATGAATACATAATGGGCTTGGATTTACAACATTGACACGACATGTGCTCTATTTGGGATCAGCCCCACCCCCTCCCCTTTCGTCTTCCCCTTTCCTCAGACTTTAAATCAGCAAACTGTAAATTATACATTTGAAATTGTTATTGATCTCTGTACTCCTAGTCCTAAAGTGTGTTTATATTTTCTTACTCTTCTTATATTTATTGTTTGTTTTTTTTCAACAGCTGTAATTGGAGCCTCGTCGTCTTGTCTCTCTATATACTGTGCTGTATATAGCGGAGATGACAATAAAGTTTACTTTGACTTCACACAGCAGCAAACTGGCGCACCGAGGGATCTCACGCTCGCTTTTCGGGTATAGAATTTAGAAGAAAAAAAACATCGGTGTAAATTATATAATGTCTGGCGTTTTCGTGTTTGTTGGTTTATTTTTGGTTTGTTTTTATTTTGTTTTATTTTGCAAGTTGGTTGTTAGATGCTGCTCCATCCAGCCAGAGAATCCCCCGCCGCCGCGCCTTCTCCTTCCTGTGCAGCAAGCAGCAGGCGCACCTCGCAGAGGGCGCCTTTACTTCAGATAGGCAATTTAAACCGATCGGTGCCTATGCCATCCCCAAAATGCTCTGGCATGATGTCGGGACAGCATGGGTGCGAGCAGCTGTTTTTTTTTTTTTGCCGATGCCCGTAATGCCGCCCTGGGCAACCGCCCATGTCGCCCATATCAAAAACCGCTACTGTCTCTGAGTGAAGTTAGCACTTTTTCTCTTCGTGTGAAATACAGCAGCCAGAACTTTAACTAGCAACTGAAAATAACAACAAAACAACCGCTTTCCAACTTTTAACCACTGACTTTGGCATCTTTTTTAATGCAACATCCTCTGGTGATTACTACACTATACCTTCCACGTGTTACTGTTTAGGCTCAAATCGGTTTGATGTGTGAAGGCCCGCCGGGACATGAAATACCCCCCCCCACACACACACAAACAACACAAATGCTTTGAAAGCCTGTAAACAAAGTATTTGTACTTTGTTGCTTCCCACCTCTGTAACCCACATAGTTGAAATGACTGGCTCAGCATTTTCCAATGCCCCTGTCAGTCATGGGCCCTTAGAATCGTTATCACTTTATCGTCCTATCCAGCCTCCCTGTGTGTGACTCATCACTGTAAACACTATGTTTCCTGAAGCAAATTTCGGAGTTGGGTCCTTCCCGAGGCTGTAAGTTACCATTTTCTCCACATGATGGCGCAGTCAAGCTGTGCGTGAAAACAAGGAAGGCCATTGCCCTTCTTTTCACCACTGCCAAGATGCTGAACGTCTTTGAATGAATGAATGAATGCGTATATATTTATATAGGTATTTGTCTAACATCAATCTCCTAATGTAGTCTCTCAAAACTATAAGATAGACTTCATAAGTTAATCCTTCAGATGTTATAATACTGATCCTGGAAACATGAATATGTTGAGTGGTTGCTAGAGCTAGTGTTCTTGTTTTGAAACTGAATGATACAGTGCTTTTGTAAAATATATTAGGAAAATATGACAATGAGCGATGAGTTCATTTTAAATAAGCCAAACACGTACTTCAGGAGAAGAATGGCGAAATTATTTTTATTTGTACACTTCTTTAAAAAAAATCATGAGGGGTTGCATTCAATTCCCAAGAACAGAATTTATCACAGTCGCTCAAATTTCCACCGAAATGACCCTTGTCATCTCTCCCCTCCTTCTGTGGCACACTTCTTCGTCTGCCCCTCAGATTGTTTCCATTGGTATTAAGTGTGAGCTCACTCTTGCTGGCTTATATTAAATGTATTCTGGGTCTTTATATTTGTACAATGACGTCTGTGCTGTAGATATGCTTTACTTCTGCTTCCTGTCGCTAGTTTTGTGCAAAATCTGCTAACAGTAAGATAAGAAAAAGATCCGCGAATTATATCAGACAAGGCAAAGGTGTTTAAGGGTTTGCCAACAGAGTGAGTGAAATTTGGGGAGGGGTCTGTGCGTTCGGTTCAAAAGATGGTATGTTCTGTTTTATTGAGTCAGAAAAACAAAGGGTGAAGGGAAAAATCCCCAGACATACACTTTCAAAAACATTTATTAATATCTTAGAATTTAAAAAACCCAAAGTCCTTTGTCGTCACGTGGCATCTGTCGCTGAATGGTAAATAAAACATATGGCATGTCCTTCCTCAGAGAAAACTGTGGTGTTTGTAACATGTGATATTTCTGGAGTGTTGTGGACACTTTCTCTTTTCCTTCTACTGTTAGTGGAATCTTCAAACTTTCGGTAAAACTGTCACTGTACATTCACATGTCATACTTGAACCGTCTCTTCTCGGCTCAGCTTCCACCGTTCACGTGATGGAAGCCGTGATCCTCGCCCTCCTCAGCTTTGAGCGCAATGCTGTTTCTCGTCTTCGCCCTGCGCCTGATGGCACAATCCGCCAGAAAGACCACGAGCACGACAAAAACCGTAGTGAAAATAATTATTCCCGCCAGACCCCCTGGTGGCACCCCCGAGGGCTTCCTGGTGGGATCTGGGTATGGTACTGACACTGTTGTGGGAGTGTTTGGAGCTGATGTACCTTCAGAGCTGTCGTCACTGCTTTCTACGCACTTGTATCCGTCAACTAACACATATCCCAGAGAGCACAAGCACACGTAGCTCCCGAACGTGTTCTTACATCTCTGGTCACAGTAAGAGTCACTGCACTCGTCCATGTCTATGCACACCGTACCGTCCACTCTCTCCTCGGCTATGTAGCCGTCGGGACAGTAACACTGGAAATTATTGTTCGGGTCACACTCCGCGGGGCATTCCTCCTTCCCGCAGAACAGTTGGCACTTATTCGCTGACTTCGGGTCCACTCTGTATCCATCATAACACAAGCACGTGTAGCTACCTTGGGTGTTTTGACACTCGTGCTCACACGGACCAGACGCACACTCGTCCACGTCGACGCACTGGCCGTTGCGCGTGGAGTATCCCGCCTTGCAGACGCATTCGAACCCACCGATTTTGTTGACGCACACCGATTTCTCCCCGGGACACTGCCGCGGGTCGTTGCAGTCATTGAAGTCCACGCACGACCTGCCGTTTTCCGCCAGCTGAAAGCCGTGATCACACGTGCACGCGTAGGAGTCTCCGTTTATGTAGCAGATCTGCTCGCAGTTCAGCGCCCGGCACGGATCTCCTACGAGCTGCTGCTCGCAGGTCACTTTATTCGCAGGATTAACGGTTTTTCCTGATGGACAGTAGCACGAAGGCGTCTTGTTAGGACTCTCCGTGCATTTATATTCACACCCGCCGTTCTCTATCTCGCAGTTCCAGGGCGCCGGCTGCCACATCTCTGCATTGCACAGATATTTGGTCTCCGATGGCATCCGGAGCACGGTGCTTCCAAGAGGCACAGACAGCAAGTCCCTGACCACGAACCCATACGGAGTAGTGTACATGACAATCTCTCCCGGTGACTCTTCTAGATTTTGGCACATCTGAACGCTGGTGTACTCACAGAGAAACCCGTCGACCTGATCATGGCACGGTTCCTGGCTCCATTTGAACTCCAGTTCTGGGGAAACCGAGACGCACCGCTGAGAAGAGCAGCTGAAGTCAAAGTCTTTCAGCCAGTTGGAGAAGTCACTTTCCCTCTCGTTAGTCACCCACTCGTAGCCCCTCAGCCTGGCAACGGTGTCTGGGCACAGGAGTGATCGTTGTAAACCGATCCAGAAGCTCCCCGTAAAGTTCCCCAGCAGAACAGAAAGAACATCGTGTGCTACAGATGAACGCACGGTCATTAGGTGCCCCTCTTGAGCTCTACATTCATCTCGCGCTGTGCTGAAATCGCTCGGATCTCTGAACACAGCGAAACACTGGTTATCGATGCAGTACCCACTACTCGGTGCTATACCGCCGACTCTGTTAATTAGCGAGAGCAACAGCAGGACCGCCAACCGTAGGACAGGATTCATGTTTGACCGGATGTCTTCCTTTAAGTTTATGTGCGTCCCAGTCGTTTATGGGCCTGTTTGTTTGAAGAACCGTTTTGCTGGCATTTATAGCTCATCAGCTCCATGTCAGTGTCTCGACGGAGGAAGGAAGTCGCTCTTAATCAGCATACTGCTCCTCACTTTGTCCCCTGCGCTCTCTGTGCGCGGTAGACCACATCCCCACACTTACGCACGGCTTTTACGCACGTACGCAGAAAAGCCGCGCGCACGTAAGGGAGACGGGGGTCATCAAACGGACCCCTCCCCTCTGTTTGCAATAAGCCCCTCCCACCCCTCTCTGTGTAGCATGTCTGTTATCGAGCAGCAGTTCTCGGGTCAGATGATTTAACCCAATTTCCCTCAAACGATTTTCCAGTTTTGACTTGTTTTTTGGGACATTAAAGTATTAATATCTCACAACAATGGATAATAAAAAAGAAATTACATGCTTTAAATTGTTACCTTTCATGTAAAACAAGAGATAAATCTTTTAAAAGCAGAATTCCAAGCATTTTTGCTTAACTCTGTTGTTGTGTGCTCTATGATGCCCTCAGAGCAGGCTCAAGTTGTTATGGGGCCCTGCACATACTTCAATTTCCATTAGTTTAAAATGTACAAAAATGCAATTTAACATAAACCTAAAAACTATTTTCTTATTTAAAAACATAGAAAAGAAAAAATGAAAGACAACCTGTTTGTTAGGAAAGGAGCTTTTCACTCTCAGAGTTGGAATAAAAAACAATAGACATGTCATATTTAAAGCAAATGCATTTGTTAGTAATAAAAATATCTCACAGGCTAGTCCATATTAATCTGGAGCAAACACTCACCAGTTGTTCTGTCATCATGGGAACCATCACAGGTTGCTTTGTTGTTGTTTGTCGCTTTCAGATATTCTGGCAGTGCTCCTGGGGACACGTAATGGAACGAGCTGAGTTTATTTTAAGAACTTATACCAAACGGTAAAACTATTGCAAGGCAACAAGACCCAAAGCAGGTCTTACTAAATGAAACAGCTAACTAAAGTGTAACAATTTTTGAATACAACTGCAAAGACATCAAAAGTTCTGTTTCATAATGACATATTGCAGGTCACATCAGTAGGATATGCTGAGGATCAGAGGACGAGCACAGTCCTTCAGGTCAGGAATCCATGGTTACGTTTCATTCCAGAAAAAAGAAGCCAAATCAGTAACAACTTATCCTTAAAGTGTAACTTTAGCTAATGCAGTATTTTACATTACAGTATGAAAGCATCAAGACTACGTAGGAACATGATTTAAACACAAAGATCACATGTTCTCTGGTCTGCTTGTTTGATGCTTCTGTTTAACGATGCCATAAAATATAGTAATCGCTCATGGAAACCATTATCCCCCTGCGTTTGCTCCCTTTGTGTTTTCTTTTACTTTTCACACCCAGAGGCATACATCTTTTTTTTCCCTTTGATTTTTTTTTAAACTGCTAACACTGCTAACACTGACAACATGTTTGAATGTGACCCCAGCTCTGACAATGGTAAAACCAGAAAAACATTTACATTCTTAACACATTTATCAAAAATATTTCCCTTTCTACTGCAATATCACATGCAAAACCAGTAGACATTTATCAGCCTGTCATGTGTGACTTTAAGGGACTCCTGGGTCCCTAAACAGCTGTTCAGTCTCCTCATGCCTGTCACTATAAAGGACATATGAGAATGAATTTGACACTTTGCATTTTCTGTTCCAGACCTCACTTCCCAAAGTAGAATCACTGGAGCAGAGTTAGCTAAAAAGACTTATGTAAATATTGTAGAAATAAATGTTAATACACAAATACTGCATAAAACAGCCTTCTGTGGCCTTTGGATTAAAGTTAACAATTTATTAGCAAGTTAAACAGTGTTACACCAGGTTTTTCTAAAAATAAAATAAAAAGAAAGAAAAAAGGGTATAATTGACTCGAATAATAGCAAAGATAGCAACAAGTGAAAGCTAACAATGAGCCTGTTGTACAGAGTGGTACTTTTACATACAAAACCATAGCAGCACAGATTTACATTCATGATCAGTTCAGATTGCTCTGTTACACAGAAAGGTGCATAACATTTGACCTTTTATGATGTAGCAGTGCACAGACATGACAATATGTTTGCTCTGATACACACAGACAAAGAGTCTCCATTAGGATGCTATTTCTTCCCTCTTTTATTCGAGGGAGTAATTTCTTTTTGCCGCCCCTCGTGTTTTCTGATCTCGAAGCATTCTTAACATTCCACATGTCCATAAAAAACATAAACATAAAAAAATCAGAGTTTTACATCCAGTGAAATCATACATAAAGAGAATTTGGCGATTCACTCCAAAATGTCCACCTAAAGAAATCAGTATCTGCAACATTAAACCATGAGAGGTTATTATGCGTATACATTGTTTAAAGGATTTTTAAGAAAATGGCGTGGTTAGTTCTGCCATGTTTTCTTTTTTTTTTTTTGGGAGTCAGAGTACAGATGTATCTGCGGGTTAAAAGTTATCCATTTCAAACCGACATGACTCGTGTTTGAGGGAGATTTTGTGAGCAAACATCAATCACACTAAGTCGTTAATAGACTACAGAGAGCAAATGTAGCTCCTTCAAAACTGGAGAGTGACCGCAAACCTTAAAGGTTTAACTTCACAAATACAAAACCCATTTTCTTTTCAAACCAATAAGATAGATCGCCTTGTAAGAACATGACTGTAATGAGCTTGTTTGGAATGAGACTTTAGCTGTAGATAAACTTTTCAGTACCATTACTGTTAGATTTCTTCCATCGTGTCATCGTTTATACTTTATTGCAAACTGTCGGTAATTTATGAAGTTCCACTTGTGCCCAAATGATGTTCGAACGCATGTGATGAAGCATTTCTTTCTGTTTTTCGACTTTGAATCGAATCGTGAATTAATTTGTGGCCAAACTATTTTAACAAACAAACTGTCCGTGATGATGCAGTTCTCTCTTTTTGGCTGTGCTGCAATTTTTGAATTTTTATTTTAAAACAATATTTTTTGCATATTTGTTTAAGCAGTTTTTTAGAAAATGAATTTTTGTTACATACAATTCAAAATATTCTTTCTCTACAAATAACTAGAACAAGGACAACAGTCAAGTGGCACATCGGGACCTGCTGGAACCCTGCATGTGAAAATAATTTTGCTCCAAGTAGACAAGAAATAAGTGACTCCACTCGCTGGGCAGCATAAATTTGGCACAAATGACACCCCATACAACTGAGGAGAACGCGTTCAAGGGTAAAACAAAACAAAAGCCAGTAACTGTGCTCCCATGTAGAAAACATTAAGATGAATATCTTAATGGACAGTGTCTGTACTCTAGCTTTACAGTGTGCCTTTTGTTGCAGTGCTGGGCTATGAACTCTCTCCGGAGAGAAATCAATGCGTTTGACGTGAATGAAGGCTCTCTGTGCAACTTCACTGGTTCAGTTCAAGTTTCTGGGTGTCATTTTTCAACTGTTTGTCGAAGGACAGCCTCTTGTAGGTCTCCGTGGTCACCTGCTGCAGATAGAAGATATCTATATCTGGTCGTTTAAAGGGTGGGAGTTCAAGACTGCCGCAACGTTTAAAGATGTTCCGGAGCAGAACAACCAGCAGCCCGGCAAACAGCACGATGAACACTGCGATGCCCAGGATGCTGCCGGTTTTGATGTACGGGGGCAGTGAAGCCGGGTGAGCGCTGGACGGCTCGCCGGTTGGTGTGACGCTCGCAGAGGGAGAGCCTGAGCCATCATCTTCTTCCTCCCGCTTCTCGGACAAGCGCACGCACTCTCCATTGTCTTCCAACTGGAAGCCTTCGTGGCAGCGACACCTGTAACCACCGAAGACGTTTTCACACACGTGGTCACACATACGCTGGGCCTCGCATTCGTCTATGTCTGTGCAAAAGGCTGTGCCATTAATGTTGTCGTTAATGTAGCCATCGGGGCATTCGCAGCTGTCTCCGCCCCTTGAGATGCATCTGCAGTCCCTCTCGGTGCAGTTCAGCTTACACTTGGTGGGGTCTGAGGGTGACACCATGAAGTCTTGCCGGCACACACACCGGTACTCCCCGTTGACTTTAGCGCAGTCGTGCTCGCAGGATCTACAGATCGTTACGTTTACACACACACCCGCTTCCAAAACGAAGCCGCGCAATCTGCACCTGCACTCATGGCCATCGCGCGTGCTCACACACACCTGATCTGCTGTGCATGCCTTACATTCATCCGCCTCCACGGAGCTCTTCCCGCCCTGGCCCAGGTCGTGGGCTTTGTTGCACTTGCACTGGAAGCTGTCAGCCCCCCCTTGGGATCCTTTCGAACACTCAGAGCACGGGTCCTTGGAGCAGGAGACGTTGTTGCGATGGAGGATGAGCCCGGTGGGGCAAACGCAGCTGGCTACTGGAGAATCGACGCATTCGTGCTCGCAGCCTCCACGCATCACCTCGCATCCCCACGGAGCTTTTAGCCATTTGGAGAAACACAAATGCTTCGAGTCCGGATATTTACCACCGAGCTTTCGTTCTTCAGCCGTGGTTCCCGGTGGAAAAAACTCAGAATCGTCAAACTTAAAGGTCTCTAAGGTGTAGGTCACAGCTGAGCCTCGCGGTGCCTTCAAGGGGCTGCAAAGACCGGTCAGCTGGCAGAAAAATCCGTCTAGTTTTTGGTCTTGACACGGTACCCTGACCACTGTGGCGCTCTGTCCCTCCACCACTGAGACAACGGGGCAGTTCGGACCCCTCTCGTTGCTGCTATGGAGCCAGTATTTACCACTGAATCCGTTTAGAAGAGTCGTTAAATTACCAAGTTCTTCCTTGGAGTTGAACTGATATAAGCTTCCAGAATATTTGCCACAGGTTTCTTTGGCGCCTTGAAGATCCACGGGAACTTCGAAAGCACAAAATGCATTCTTGGAACAACGTCCGAGCGGAGAGAGGAGAGCTTCCTGCAGCCCGCAGAGGAGAAGCAGAGGGAAAAGAAGCGTCCTTGGAATCATGGTGCTGAGCTTAAAAAGGCCTCCGACTGTGACCCCGGTGGCGTGGACGTCTGTGTTTGACGATCTGAAGCTGATACAGCGACTGAAATCTGAGCATAATCCCCATTTATAAAAGCTTCGACTTGTTTTTTCTTCTCCTTCTTCCCCCCTCTCAGGTCCAGGCGAGGAAGGAAGTTCAGTTAGGTCCGCCTGATTACTCAGCCCCCAGGCTGTCCAAAAAGCTTATCTAAAAAAAATATATATATATTGCTCCATCACAACACGCGCTCACGGACTTTGAATAAAGCGAATTACATCCTGCACTCCTCCCTCACGGGTGACTCTACTCTCTCTCGATGTATACAAAAACGGGAAGTTTAAATCTGCGAGACGACGACTCCAAAAATCTGCCCCTTAAAAAAACGGACATCACGTGTTATATTTGCGATTTCCCACTCTGCTCACCGCGAAACACTTAAAAGTCGGCCAGCATGTTAAATTTAACGTAAAAAAACAATATTTGTATTTTAAACGACTGTGTGATATTTAAATAATACGTTTTTATAAATATAAATTTAATAGTTAAAATAAATATAAAGGCAAAAAGAGAGAAAAGACAAAGCTTAGAAATAGAGCATGTATTAGAGAGAGAGAGATCCTGGGCTCAGAAGCAGCCTTTATAAATAAATAAAAATAAAATAAAATAAGCAAGAAAGGCTGATTGCAAATTTTTATTTAATATTTTAACAGGATATATTTGAAGAACTCTATATGAACGGATGGAATTAAGGCTTATATTCAACATGAGTAATTCAAACGCTGATATTTCGAGTAAATAAATCTTTATTCACTCAGGATAAATAAAGATTTATTTACTTTACTTTTCTGCTTCCGTGTCATCACAAACCCCATCAGTAGCTGTCCTTCCAACACAGACGGGCCATACAGTTAGTGACTCGCTGCTTGTACATTTAGCTGTGAAAGAAGCGGAGATTTCCTACAGGAACAGGGCCAGAGCATTTCAGTCTGACCACCTCAGACTGAAATGTAGCCACACCTACATTATCTGAATTTTTCACTCACAGATGTTTAGCTGTCAGAATTTGGTTAGTTTAAGAAAAAAAAATAAAATCCACCAATCAATTAAATATTTAATTCCAACATATAAGTAACACGTTTTAATATACATAAAAATAAATGAATATAAACTAAAAGAAGGCCATCATATTTACATAAAAAAAATATGTTGACAGTTTCCTAATGAAAAAGTAGTGGCTTTATCTACTTCCATCTGTTTTGAGTATAGTCTGTTTTTTAAACATAAATACATGTAAAAAAACAAACAAACGCATACACATAATTAATATTTATTTATAAAATGATCTTTACTTATTTAATGGTACATATCCAAACTTAGTGCTTTTTATAAGATGTTTACATATACAGTAACCCAGTTTAACGTACAGTAACACCTCATGTAATAGTTTTTTAAACAACATTTTTTATAAACTGATTTACATTTGCACATTAACATGTTTTTGGTTCAGATACACCCTTTCGCTTACACTAACTGCACCAGTGTGCCTTTTAAACTGGTTCTGAAAGCTTCTTTCCGCTGCTCCCTTATTTGCAGGCGGTTGCCACAGCAGATGGACCTAGATGTTGGCACAGATTTTTAACCCGGATGGCCTTCCTTACACAACTCTTCCAGGGATTTTTGTCTCATGCCATACTTGAACCAGGGATCTTTTATGTAACAGTTACACATGTTAACCACTACATTAAAAAAACAAGGTTTTTCTAGCCTGACTCTGTGAAGTCTCTGTTTTGAAAAGGAGACAGACTTAAAAAAATACATGAAAGGTGATTGGATGGATGAAAAAAAAAAAAAAGGTTATCATCATCTACCACAGGCTGACCCATGAGGAGAGGAGCCGAAAAAACTGTTAAGGTGTGAGGAGCTTTAAAGGATGTAGAGGTGTCAGTGTCGCTGGCCGTGCAGTTAACATGTCATTACAAAGTTCTTGCTCCCTGTAAGGAAAGATTGCACACAAGTTGGACACTGATTGGTCCACATGCGATGCTGCAGGTTGAAGTCTGGGGAAATCGATTCTCTCGTGACTGCAATCTCAGGAAGCTTGTGATAAGCTCCTCCAGTAAACTGTCTCATGGTGGAAATTGCAAAGTACCTTATAATAGAAACATTAGATACTCTTAAAAAGAACACCTTCCAGGAGAGACACTGACTCATGCACCTTGAAGGCGGGAGAACACCCGTAAGTTCAAGAATAGCTACAGAGGCTGAGACACAATTGTCTGATTTGTGGTCCATATAAATCAGTCATCAGTCTTAAGCTGGTATTCCCTCAGATCGGCAGGCTTTTCCTTAGAGTGGATGGTGCCTGCAGAGGAAATAGGAACAAGAGGGTTGAATAAACTTCCCATACTGCGACAGGATGCAGGAAAAAAACGTGACTGCTTTACACAAACCTGCTATGTTGTTGATTGAGCTGCTTAGTTTCTAGGTGGAGTATCAGTCACAGGGATTAGAAGGAATGTAAACATATCTGAATGATGCACCCACCAAAGCGACGTTGAGTGATTCATCCGATGCAAATATGGATGATATACATTTTAGTGCAGGAAGGTTTAGAATGATAGGGAAATCAATACGGAAACATGGGATCTGACTTATCGTTTTGACAGCAGGCGTATATGACACATTATGAAACCACGTGCAATCCACAGAGATTGTAAGCACAATGCAATTTCAGCGGCTCCTTATTTCCCCCTGTGAAAGGGGTGTGGTGGGATGGGTGGAGGGGATGTGACTAAATTTCTTTGTTCAAACCATAGAAAAAAAGTATTTTCAATAAAATTCCGGACATTTAATTCAAAGATGCTGACCTTTGCCAGCAGTGGGCAGCAGGCATTTAGTCCAAGAAGAGGTAGGCACGCTGTCAGCTAAGTAAAGCCAGGACACTCGGCCTCCATAAATATTTTCTCTTGAATGTTCAGAGCTGATATGGCCCGAAACCTGTTTTCTTTTCTGTGTAAATCAAAGACAGCTCTTGGCTTTGATTTTGTTTTCATAGTCTGACCATTTCAGTTTGTCCTTGTTGACCAATATCCTGCTCACAGGTCAGTGTTTTCCACATACTATATAATTCCCATATAATAAATCCCATATAATTACAAATATGAAACAGCTCCATCTCAATATGTCTCCTATGATAACAATGTTATCAGCATGATCCTGATACACTGGAAGAAAATCATCGACAGATTACGATAACCAAGTGCAAAAAGATGTATTCACCGTGTTGTAGTGTCAGTGTGTGTGTGTGTGTGTGTGTGAGTGTGTGTGTGTGTGTCCATCAGAGTAATTCTATTAAAATTTTATGTCATTTCTGATTAACGTTGAGCTGCTGTTCACAATTTCCTCACTTTTACATTTGTCTTATCTGCCACGAGTTAGCTCTGTCTGCCTCCCAGCTGCCCAGCTCAACTTTTCTGTCCTTCTTGTAAAAAGAAATTGCTTGCTTGTGCAAAAACCTCCTAAAGCCTTTGATAAAATAATGATAAAATAGATCATTTTAAAGTGTTTTTGTGGACATTTTGTTGACTCCATGTACACATAGATGGCATTTTCCGTTATAATTCATACTTAAAATCCTTTAATTTATTCAAAAATCGACAGTGCGCCTTATAACCCAGGGCGCTCAAAAATCAGTCGAAAAATGTTTTAGTACAACTTTGATAAGCTACAAAGCTGCAGCGCTTCATGGATTGTCGGAGCATTACAGCTACCGTAGTCAGGAGCCTCGCAGAGTAATACGGACAGTGCATAAACATAATATTATGGTGTGTGTATAAGGACCCAAAAATGGCACTCATTAAGAGACATGCTTACGAAAGGGGCGAGTTACTCCACTATCTCCCAGTGGATCGTAGATGCCTGGGCTAAGGTATTAGTCTCAAGTGTCATCTGAGCTCTGAAGGTTGGAATCGTCACTGAACAGCTAAGTAACGAGACTAACTCGGATAATGACGAGAGGGATCAGGGCATGCTCGATGCCAAAATCACCCAGCTATTAAACTCAGACACTAAAGATGAAGAATTTGATGGATTTCTGGGAAAGCAATGAACTGAAAAAATGAGTGAATTGTTCTGTTAAACAATGTTGAGAGTTACTGTGAATGAGTTGAGTAAAGTAGGACCGCTACATCCACCTTATGTATGAAAATAGACCCGTTCATTGACATTGCACCTTATAACCCGAAAAATAGAGTACTTCCCTAGACCCTTATGTAAAGTTTCCTAGATCTGCCACTGTTCTACACAGTATTAATAGATAGCCAATGTGTGACTTAAAGAAAAGATTGCCATCAATCACAAAACCCAGGTATTTGTGTGAGGCCACAGTTTTAATAGAAATGCATTGAGCAGATACAAGAGTATACTGCAGGCACTCTCTTTTTGTTTGAGAACAATATGAGTTTATTTTTTTTTCTGCATTTCAAACCAGCTTAGACTGAATGCTATTAAAAGCTAGCTGTTATTGTTTAAGCCAGGGGTGCTCAATTCCAGTCCTCAAGAGCTAATGTCCTGCAGCTTTTAGATGCATCCCTGCTCCAACACAGCTGAATCAAATGGTGTGATTACCTTTTCAGCATGCCATCAAGTTTGGCAAAGGCCTGATAACAAACCATTCATTTGAATCAGGTGTGTCGGAACAAGGATGCATCTAAAAGCTGGAGGACGGTAGCTCTCGAGGACTGGGATTGAGCACCCTGGTTTAAGCAAATGTGTAAACCAGGGGTGGGCAATTCCAGGCCAGGCCTCCTGCAGGTTATATGTATATATATATATATATACACACACATACACACACACACATACACACACTTCCTGTCAGCATGAATCCCAAAAAGCCGATTCTATTCTTTTGGCACCTAATTACCTGGATGATTGTTTGTGATAATGATAACTAGGAATGACTTTGTCACATCACTGTGCAAAGACGTGTGGAACACTCTTGTTTGCAGAATTGTTCAGCCATATGTGACGATTTAGTATGAACAACTGTTTACAATCACACCAAAGCATCACAATCAAATTTAAGTGGACGGCCGCTAAAAAGTATTTTCAAATGTAATTTATTCAAGCTAATCAGGCGTCAACTTGTTGGTGTGTTTTGGATCTGATAGATCTCAGTTAATGCTTTTTTAATCTGTTCTTGAGTTTCTTGTGGAATGATGTTGCATTTTTTCTTCAGTAATTAGGTGTGGCAGTATTCAGCCCTGATGCAGCTAGTGAAATTGAAAATTTATTTTCAAAAGATAATTATGTTTTATTAGTAAATAGCTGCAATTTTATTTATTCAAATTTAAATCTAATAGAAAATAAAGCTGACAGCTTTACTCAAATAAAATGAAAGAAGAGGCTTTAGATAGAGATATACCAGTCGTGATGGAATGTTTATTTGTGTGGTAATAAACAACATTTTAAAAGACAGCCAGTGTTTTATGCATGAAATATTTATGTGTAAAAGTCAATGGAGTTTTGTTGAATAGCGTGTGTCTCGATAGCATGTGTTGGGGACAACAGGCTTGGTTTGTGCACCCCGAGAGTCTTGTTTGCTGGTTAGCATGCCCTTTAATTTTGCATTCAGTTTGATACAGATGTAAAGCACCAAAATTCATCAGTCTGTTGTTTAATTAAATATTTAAATCAAGTAAAAGCTCCAAATGCATGTTTTTTTTCTTAAACACTTTAAAACACAGTTTATGTTTCCTGACAAGCAGAAGCACGTGTATGATTAAAGTTTCCTGCCTAGATAGACGATTTGGTTTTAAAAATACAACCCAGAGGTTTGTAGCTTTATTTCTGTTAAGCTTGCTCCTAACTTGAGCTGATGGTTGCATCAGTTATGCCTTAACTCTGATCAGGCCATCCTTACTGGATGTAGCAAGTCTGCCCCTCCCTGAGTCTGGTTCTGCTGGAACTTAAAAGGGAGTTTTTCCTTCCCACTGTTGCCAGTGGTGTTCATAGTTGGTTGCCTGATTGTTGGGATATGCTCCGTATTACTCTATGGTCTTTACCTTGAGGCGACTGTTGTGATTTGGCACAACATGCTGCCAAACACTGACACACTCTGGGATGCAGGCACACATTATCTCTATTTTAGTTTCTTTACATTGGCTCCTAGTTGTCCAAGATTCTCACCCTTGCACGCAGAGCACTAAATGGACAAGCTTGTGACTACTCACCTTAACTTCTTGATGAAAACATTGCTGCTCGCTATCTTCCCTCACAAGCTCAAAATCCTGAAGCCTGAATACTGTGGGCGAAAGAGCTTCTTAGTGTGCGGCACCAAAACTTTAAAACACTTTATCTCTCAGGCTTTGTTTAGGTGGCTCTTTTATAAAACATTTAAAAACTTTTCTGTTAATTCAGGCCTTCCACTGACCATCTGTTTCTTTTTATCTATGTTATTTTTTATTCTTTTTTTAAAATAGTTATCTATTGATATTGTATTTGGACTGTTATGTCTGTGAAAATCAGAGTATGAAAAGGTATGAAGCAGGAAGAAAAAGGTGTCTTCTTTCAACCTGCTCAGACCCTTTGAACACAGTGAATCTTGCCAGAGAACTCTTAGAAAATCAGTTAATTCTTGCAATCCTTTTAAGTAAATACTTTCACTCCACCTTTAAATAGATGTTCATCAGTGTATCCAGGGTCTAATAAGTAAAACTTCTGATTCTCTCATTGCTAAAGTTCAAGACATTGATGTCTTAAATGGTTGCAGATCAGCACTTCTTAATGCAGCCATCTAGTACTATAATTAACTGTAATGCTGAATAGTGTGTGGTACTAAAGTTTTCATTAAGTAATTGGGTATTTCTGCTCTGTCTGATAATTAATTTTCTGTTAGGTAAAGGATGCAGGCACGTCTATCATTACTGCTCTGCCCTGTAGTCTATTTAAAACTTGCTGGAGCAGTTTAGCCTTTAACTGCACGGTGAAGGCCTTGTTTGTTTCCTGATGCAGGTGACAGACTTTCTGTTCCCCACTGCCGGTCAAATGTCCAGGTCAGCTTTTTCATCCTGTTAGAGGAGTGCAGGAAAACATGGCATAATGTGATGGAATATTACAAAGTGTATGGGAAAGCATTATGCAGTCAACTAAATATTCATCATGGTGCTGCTTTCTAGTCTCCACCCTTGTGTTGTTTTATAGCAGACAGCCTGTTACACCAAGAAAATACTCATTAAGTTTCTGCAACAAGAAGCACTCAGGGGCACAGACCTCCATGAAGGCAGCTCAAGTAGTAATGTAGACCATAGGTGTCCAAATCCAGGCCTCAAGGCCTGATGTCCTGCAGGTTTTAGATCTTACCCTGGGTCAATACATCTGAATAAAATGATTAGTTCATTACCAGGCCTCTGGAGAACTTCAAGACATGTTGAGGAGGTAATTTAGCCATTAAATCAGCTGTGCTGGATCAAGGACACATCTAAAACCTGCAGGACACCGGCCCTTGAGGCCTGGAGTTGGACACTCTCGATATACCATTCGATCTATGTTCCTACCCTTACCTATGGTCACGAGCTGTTGGTAGCAGAGATGTAAAATCTTGGTGGGATCTGTTTTAGCCTCATGGGCGTTGTAGGACCAAAGAAAGATGGAATGATTCATCCACAGTCCATCATCTCATCATGGTGGTCTGCAAAGAAAAACTTTGGTATCTCAAACAGAGTGGGTAGCAGATCTCTTCATCATGCCTCTTCAAAGCCTCCACCAGCAGGTGAAGAGTAAACAGTTTAATGTTGACTATTGTATCCTCAGACAGATCCATTATATCCAATGTCAGCGCTGAGGACAGGGGAGACTTCCTCAATGTAAAGCGTGTTGTCTGTAAAAAAAAAGAAAAAAAAGAACACTTCTTTAAAAAATCTGTCTCACATGCACACGAACACGCACGTGAACACACATGCGCGCACACACATACACACACACACACACGCACACACACACACACACACACACACACACACACACACACACACACACACACACACACACACACACACACACACACACACACACACACACACAGCTACCCACAATTCATTTTTTTATTTTTACTTTTAGTAGTCAGATTGTATATTACTTCTAGCTCAGTGTCTGTGCAGGTTTTCCTTTTACGGGATTAATGTTGTATTTAGCATATAAACAGTATGTAAGAGTCGGTAATGAATCACAGGAACTGATTTGAAATTATACAATATAATACTACAGTATATTTCAAACTAGGCGAGTTAGCTAAAGAAAGACTAGTTAGAAAGACTGTTAGTTATTTGTAAATGTGTAACACATTTTTGAGTCAATTGAGTGAGTTGGAAAGAGGTGAAATGTTCATGATATTTAGATGCAAACTAAAATGTGATATTTAAAATCCACACATATTAGTCCTCATCTGTCTACGCTGTCAATGCAAATAATCACAGCAAGAAACATAGTTTTAAATAAGTCTACTAATGTATTATATTATCTTAAGGTCAAAGTGATCATACTAAGATTAGATAATAATCTGTTGACATTGAAGAGGAGGTCAAAGGTCAAATATGATACGATATTTTAAATCTTGATACATTACACACCACACTTGTAAAGAACCAGTAAATCATCAAACTGATCTTAAGGACCTTAGTGGGTGTGATGCAAATTTTAATGGATTTTATCAGAAATCGTTCTTTGAGTTTTTCTGGAATTCTTTATCAAACCAGATCAACGTATTATACTGCAGGAAGAACTAAATCTAAGTTAAAGTTAAATTTAGTTGAAGTAGATGCCTTGCTTTAATTATTAAGATGCAAAACAAACTGCTACAAATGCCTAACATGATGATATCACTTCAGTGCTGACGTAGCTCAGCTTGGGAGGCCTGGTTTCTGTAACTGACACAAAACCTAGGGAGTGGTAGAAAACTATGGGTGATATCACAGATTTGATGTTTTTTTTTGGCATGCAGACTGGAGGAGCCTGGGATCAAACCACCAACCTTCTAGTTAGTGGCTGACCTGCTCTACCCCCCCGATACACCACTATTATCAGAAATTACAAATTCAAAATATTTTTTACATGCATTTTGATTTTGCAGTTTTCTTTCATAAGCTTTTCCATTTGGGTTCAGTTTGTTACAAATTTGATATAAACCTTACATCTCTAACCCTCTATGGGCTTACCTTTGATTTGACTAAGTCTGCATGGATCCTGAAGTCTCTTGACGGCATTTGGATCGGTGAGAGATTTTGAACATTGGTTTCATCTGCTCAGTCCTATTATGCTTTTCTGCTGGCCTGATGAAAGGCTGACTGCCAAGTTTATAGGAGTGGTCATGGGGTAGGGTTGATGGCACGAGCCAAACATAGGTTTTATGTCATTTTCCCCCCCTTTGCCTGTTTCCTGTTTTAAAATTTGGTCTTTAGTTAGTTTTCAATGAGAGAACAAAAATTCTTAAAAAGGTTTAAAAAGCATATATTTTTTAAATGTATAAATAAATGATTAAAAAAATTATATTAACCCCACAACCTTTTTTTTAGGTGAGCAGGTCCCAAGCATACACTTCATTACAATTTTGCAAGAGCCCATCATAAGATGAGACTAACATAAGAAAATGCAGAAAAACAAAAAAGGTCAGAAAACACCTGGGAATACAGATTCAATCAATGTACTGGACTTTATTTATAGTACACCGTACACAATAGGAGCAGCCTTAATAAAGTTTTTTGTCCTGGAATTTTAGAACACCTGAGTGGTCGCAGATGTCAGCTCTATCAGATGTTACTGCAAAGCTCTTCTTTTTGTCCACTTATCATAGACTACCCCAGCTGCCCTCATCTTAACATGAAAACACTGTTTCCCTGACTTTCAGCCCCAACTCAGTAGATATGAGCAGCGGGTGGCTGCCCGCTCATTTGGAAGAGGAAAAGGAAACTGTTTCTATGTCCTGGATGAAGATGAAAGGAAGGAGTGCTGAGGTTAATTCACCCACACCTACACGCATGTAATCTTATCTAAACATAAAGAGATAGTCACTTACTGTGTGTGTGTGTATGTGTGTGAGAGAGACAGTGAATGTGTTTACACACACATGCCACTTTCATTTATCTGTCGTCATGTTCCAGTCACACCCAGAGTTTAGTCAGTACCCAGAGGAACTGACTAAGCTCAGCTATGTGATGGTTGGCCCCCAGGGAGCACACATGCAGATATGGTGCCCATGACTACCCAGAGGAGTTTTCCTGTTCTCCAGGGAGTGGCTGGACCTTCTGTAAACACCACACACACACACACACACACACACACACACACACACACACAAAAAAAGAACAAATTGATCATTTATAATTAAAAACTAAAATATTTTAGTGCACAGCTGATGTTTTAGTTGAAGTAAATTCTGTCTGTTAGGAACTGGAACTAGGAACCTCAATCAAAGCAGTCCCGTTAAGCTGATGTTCAGCTATTTGCATTTTTTTCTTGGCTAGAGTAGTTCATGTTACAGCTTTGGCAGCCTTTAAGTGACAGTTATAAATGTAGAGTTTATAGTATTATATAGGGTATGTTAACCATCTACTTACTTTTTACCAAGGATTTTGTATACCATTAAGC
>VUQR01024183.1:0-18421 GCA_015108515.1 Hemichromis elongatus
ACTTAGTGCTGCTCACTCTCTCCACAGATACACCGTTGATGGTCAGAGGAGCATGCTGAGTGTTCGTTCTCCTGAAGTCAACAACAATCTCTTTCGTCTTCTCCACATTCAGAGAGAGATTGTTGTCTCCACACCACGTGGGGCAGAAGACCACAGTTATGATGGATGTGGCAATCAAAGTGGACAGCAACATCAGGAAAAAGGAAAATGAGAAAATAGACAATACCAATGGCTGAAGAAACAACTGGAGCACATGTGGAAGATAAAGTCAGTGGTCCTAGTGGTAACAGGAGTATTGAAAGCTATAACCCTTAAACTACGTAGAACTGTGGCTCCAGCAAATTCCAGCATAATATCACAAATCTCTATCCAGAAGAGTGCAGTCCTAGGAACAGCAAAGGAAAAATAAGTAGGAAGTCCTCTCAGATCTGAGCCAGGGATCACTGAGTTCCTGTTACACCTCAACAGCTTGAAGTGCAACCAGTGGCACTGGACGGACCGAAACATAATGCGGGATTTACCTCAGGCACGGATGAGGACCAGTCATTGGCACCAAGTCCTTCATCCTCAATAAACTGCCTGCACACTCTCGTCACATGAGGCCAGGAGGAAACCCGGTCCAAATGCACTAGCGTAGGGTCTGACAACGTGTCCAAGGATTTCATCTTTCATTTGAACCTTTCATCTCAACTGTAAAAAACACAGGGCACTAGTGGTGGACCTGCAAATTCTGCTATTCTTGTGAGCACAGGGCCCTCAGGCCACCCTCTTTAAGTCTGTTTCTGATTGTTGGGTCAGAGACATGAACACCAGTGGCCTACTATGGGTCATTTTAGGGCTCTGGTAGTGCTTATCAGGTTCCTGCTTTACCGTGGACATGGCAAACTATCTGGCAATGGCACCTATTGATGTGGACTGCCTGCACAACTTGTGTAGGGTCCAGGTATGACATCACGCTACTAGTAGTGTCACTGATCCTAGTCAAATGCAACGCTAGTGAAAAACAGTCAGAAAAGATGAGAAGGGAAAAATGTCAGTGGCCTCAAACCATCCCTATTTTAAGGGTTTGCTCATTTTTGCCCCTCTTATTTTCAGTTTTGAAAATAAGAGAAAATAAGTTGTTATTTTCATTAACACCAAAGCAGCTGAAACTGATTAACAACCCCCTCTGCTACTTAACCGACCAGATCAATACCCCACAGATTTAATTGACTCTGATTAAAACATGTTCTTTCAATTGTTTTTAGCAGTTCATGATTATAAAAAAAAATACTTGTACAAAATTGTATTAATTAAAATCAAATAAAGATAAATGATATAAATTAAGCTTCTGCTTAAGTTCAATAAGGAATATGAGTAATAACTAATCTGCCTGCTTCCTACTAGCCTATTCCTTATGTTACTTCCATGTTCCAGTGCTGTCAAACTCTATATAATGACATCATTACTCTAGTCCAATCATTTGTTGGCCCGCCTTTTGCGAGCTAATCAGCCTCTGTTCGGTACTTTATATTTTAGTCCTCCTCTGTCACTCCGTCTTTCACGCTCTCATTCATGCAGCCGGCCTCGTCCCCATCCACACCTTACCCTGGTCACTCATCCCCATTCAAGCCTACATCTTCATCTTCACGACCGCCAGTGGGCAGACTCTGGGGTGTCCTGTCCTAGCTACCATCTCTGCTGGGTTCCATTCTATTATGATGGAGTCTAATCGCCAGATAACACTATTGAATTTTCTATCTTAATAAATCATGTTCAATATTTTCCAAATGAGCTCTTCATATTGAAATATATATAAAATCAAGGTCTGTCTGAATTCACTCCTCAACAGGATATGATTAATAGCTTCGTATCCTCAGCATGTTGTAAGTACACCCTGTGCCTCAAAGTTAATATTGTGCTCTTTTGTGCTCCAGCAGAAGAATAATTATTTTATTTTTGTTACTATTCAACAGACTTAGCTTGCAGAACATTATGAGTGTTGCATGCATTTTATGTGCATTTACTGCTTTTTCCAAACCCTTTCAAAATGTATCAAATATGAGACAACAGGGTTTGAAAGCAGTTTTCTTTCTCAATTCCTAGAGAACGTGTAAAATGTCTGAAATGTCTTACTCACTAGCAGATAATACCAAATGATGTGTTGTTGAGTGCATTGTGGCTCTATAGCACTTACATTTTCAGGGCAATGTCAAGGCCAATTACATATTGCACAATTTTAAAGGAAGGGATCTGCAACATAATTTAAAGAGTTTCTATGTGAAAACTTGGCCTTGTGCTGTGAAACACGGTAATCAACATGATGCAGATTTTTACTATTACATGCCAAGGTTTTGCTGGCCAGCAACACTGAATTTCATACAAAGGTTCTTAAGTATTATAAATTAAAAATCTATTCAAATCAAATCTACAGATTTATTCAATTAACACGGTATTTTCATATTTTTGTCCTTGCATCTGTGTGCAAGTTGTACTTGTTAATTCCCACTGCTCTTAAAACCATTCATTGTGACTTTCCTGTAAGGAGATGTTTTGTTCTTAAATATTATATTGTGGGAATGCTAAAGCAACAACTGCAAAGTGCAGTAAAAGAGATTCAGCAGCCACACGTAAGACAGCAGATCTGTACTTTGAATTTGCCTTTGCTCTCTCTCCCTTGCTGTACAGCCCACTGCTAGTGACTGATCATTTCTCCCGGCTGTCGTTGGTGTGGAGTGGGTTTTACACTAATGGCAGGGTGAGCCGTTTCTCCGCGTAGCAAAAACCACCCAAAGGGTGTGCGTGTGTGCTGTGGATGCAAAGCACATTGTAAAGAGCTGTTCATGACCGCGCTTAGGTTAAAAGTTGCCATATAAATCCATCCACGTTTCCATAACATTTGTACGCTGACCTTTTAAAAAACTGTGATTATAGAAACTGTTAAAAGTAACTCAGTCTGCTGTTTTACGCTTCAGCTTTATCTGACCCAGGTGAGTCAAATAATTAAGATGACTGTAAAGTGCATGCATATTTAAATAAAGTTTGAGTCTATTCGAAAGGGCAAAAAGTAGGCAGTCTGAGTCCTGTACCACACTTTGTAGGACACGTCTTGCTTGTCACATTGACAAAGGAAAAGTTCATAGTTCAACTTACTCGCAAGTCACCGTTACAGCAATGAAATGAGGTTACAGACATCCTGAGCAGCAAACTTATCATCATCCAGCGTGTCTCATTCTCTGTCACTGAACTCCGATGTTAAGGGCTTCTCATTTAGACCAGCGTGTCGACCATTTAGCTAAATCAAAAAGTGCCAGCTTTTCTTTCAGACAGGCTGACTAATTGGGCTGCCATTAAAACCCAGACCGGCGCTGCTCTCACTGCCAGAGGAGTGATAGAAACATGAAATGATGGCGAGAGAGATAAAGTGTCATCTGGTAATAAACATGTGACTTGCAAAGCAGCGAGTATGCTGTGTCCTGAGAGTGAAGGCTTGTCTGAGAGCCACTAAGTATGTGTGTAAGAGAAGGAGTCAATGTAAAATGGAGAAAGAGCTGTACAGAGCGAGGCGGTGGGAGACAAAGAAAGAAGTGGCAGAGGAGAAAGTCTTCATGACATAAAACAGAAAGCTTGATCAATGGATCCCTCAGTCACCTCGTTAATAAAGACCAGTGCTTTTATTAGGCGTATAGCCTTGCAATATTTATACCATGAATATTTCAGAGTCCCCGGCAGGAGCCCAGACATGGAGCGCTGGCTTTCTGCAGAGAAGACAGAGTCACAGCATTCCCTTTCCCCCCCCAGACACCCAGAGGAAAATAGTTAAGGCACTTCATCATACTTTCTTTTTTCAGTGTAAGACATTAAAAAGTTAAAACCCATGTTAAGTCTGAGAAAAGCAGGGCAACATGGGGTAAGAAGACAGAAAAGTCCATGTGAAATGTGGTAAATAAAAAGCAATAAGTTTATTTAAGGAAAAAAAAAAAAGAACAGTATTAAGTTTGAGAGAGATTGTTTCTTTCTGTTCCCCCTCTTTTTGTTTCTGTTTCCAGGTTTTCATCCCTCTAGGATCAACCAGCAGCACTGCCTTGGTTGGAAGAAGCAAATATGTAATCCTCTCTGAAAACGGCGCCTACAGATACAGATAGGTTGTGCTTGATGTTCAAGGAAACTTTGTTCTTTTAAGACATTTAGTCAACAAAAATATAAACAGATATAATATTCAACTGTGGAAAATGTAAGTACACCCATTTCTCCTAAAGCTAACTCTGTCATCGGTGAAAATAACCACCTTTACACGTCTTGCATAGTTGCTTCGCCGTCTCTGACAGCAGCTGAAATTTTGGAATACTCTGAAATTTCTTCAGGTAAAAATATTTGAGAGCCTTTGTTTGTTTGTTTTTTGCATGCACTCTCCATTTGAAACCCAAATGCAATATTTCAATTGAAATCCAAATTATAATGTTCAATCATACTTTGCATTTAGTACTGGGTTTCATTCCCGACAAACTGAATAATGTTTTTTTTTGTTACCTGTACCAGTGTCTAATGGTACTTTGACCAAACAACTTTGACTGGAATATACAATATGTTCACTGGCTACCAGTAGGATTAGTTTATCTACACACTTTGATGGCAACGAGAACACGAAATCCTCGTTCTCAGAAGGATTAAGTCACTCCCTAAGGAGTTCCTAATCACTGTCATCTAATCTGACCCTTGATGCTAATGTTAGAGGTTTGAAGGTATTAAGGGGTGTACTCACTTACTCTAAAGATGAATGAAAACCTCTCCTGACTTAATATTCACAATTTAATGATTAATTTGAGGACACCTGACCCTAAAAGGATCAAAGGACAAGTCCCATCCAATTTTTAAAGCTTCAAGGGTAATTAACCAGACCTAACCATATAGAGGAGAAAAAAAATCCTGACAGTAGCATGACGCTAAAGTAATTAGCTTTATAGTTTACATTCTCTTATTAAAGCTTCTACAATGTAGGGAGTGTCAAAGAAATGTTACAAGTCAGACATAAGAACAACATATAAAACTTTAAACACAAAAAGTCCATGTCTCAGACACTAAACTTAAAGCTGTGTGACCCTGCAGTGGTTCACAATGTCAACCAGCAAGGCCAAGCTCCCTATCTTTCCTCTCCTATGTTGCCAGAACTCTATTATTTGGATTTATCCTGAACAAAGCCTTGGCTCACACCCTCCTCGTTATCTCGCATCCCTGTGGAGACATCTGGACAGCAAAGAGAGTACGGACACCATCATCTCATTCGGGTTCAGAAGTTGTTTGTTTTGTTTTAGATGTCCACATCCAGTTTTTACATTTACCTCCTAATGCAGGATTATTGCTGGCATTTAAACGTTATTAGCGGTGCTTTGATTGAAATATATTGCAAAAGAAAAGAGCTACTAGCAGTTGTTTGTGCAGCATACATCCTTACTTTAACCAGACCACGTCCTATCACTCCTATTTGACAATGAGGCCATCATAAACCTCAAACAGGCTGATGATCTCATATCTCTTGGTTAGGCATTTACTGCCGGTATGAAAGTCAGTGTGGCCTTTAGTTGACTCGACAATAACAATAGAAAGGACAAGCAGAAGGACGCTTTGAAGGCTTTCACTTTTCTGAATCCACATTTTCAGAAGCAGGAAAGACATATTTTCTTTCTTAGCTCCTTAAGGTTTTTAAACATAAACATGGCTCCACAATTTTCAGGTTATTCCAAATATTCTATAGAAATTGGTGCGAGTCTCTTCCACTCACTTTCTAATTGTGTGCATACTTAAAATACACAGAACTACGAGTTGATTGTATTGTGGTGCAGTCCTGCCTTAAACAGCTTAGCAACACGTACAGTTTTACTGATAAGCCACATGAGGTGAATAACATTGGTTATCTTTTAACTGCAATGCTTGAAAACCTGGCAAGTGGATATTACATGTATTTTATATCGGGGGCAACATACAGCCAAATTTCTGTTATGGTATTATGTTGTGAAACTTTAATTTCTGTCAGTGTAAAAAGTGTTTCACTATGCATTTCATGAGTTATCTTAGTGTGAAACAAACATTATGTCTCATTTTTACTACATGGTAAAACAAATGCCGCTGCAGAGAAGGAAAGAAATGTGTATTTGAGCTTTGATTGGAAAAAGTAATATTTAAAATGGCAAAAATCTATAACTGAATATTGTGATATATTGTAAATGACCACAAGGGAGTTTTTTATGGGCAGAAAAAATGGTAAAACTTTTGAAAATACTGCTAAAATTCCAGAATTGATGCACTCTGTCACGTTCCAAAGCCATCCAGTGGGCAGGAACGAGGTCCTTGCCATGCCCATTGTGATCTAAACACTGTAGACCCTGCTCACGATTGACCCGATGAACAGTAACCGAGTCCAAGACATGATCCAACCAATACATTTCCCAATCAAAAATCAGAATACTCCAAAAAATGCGCAACCCACATCCCAAAGGAAACCACTGGTGATGTAGTTTCCTTTGTGTCTGACACTGTTATAGGTCCATTGTTCATACCCCAAGGTCAAAGGGCAGCTACACGTTCCATTGAGTACTTCATAAAGTACATTATTACAGCCATCATCCACTCAACAGAGGTTTTACTTGTTACACAAAGGTTCACTCATCTCATTGTAAAGACTGTTGCACATTAATTCTTCCTTAGTTCGCCTGATTTCGCATGCATGTTTTTAATTAACTCAGGTGACTTCTTATCATTTCATTGCCCTTCTCTTTCTAAAGTGTAGAAAATGCCCTAAAGATCATCGTGTGGAAAAATAGGCTTATGCAAGGCTTCTTATCTCAGTCTTTATGCAGAGTAACCAAAAGCTTTTTGAGGGTTTGCGGTAAATGGACTGTGGTTAGGGTGAGAGAACTTGCGAGTCCCACGGCCAATCTCTGGCTGCTCCTTCACCTCCCTCTCATCTGTATGCAACTCGTCTCCCCCGTCTTCATTCTCGACAGACCTAAGAACAACCTACAAGGCTGACCGCTTCACTTAGATCAGAGTCCTTAGAGGACCAAGTGCCATTTAAGGCTCAAATGGATGTATGTAACAATCTCTCAAACTTAGTTTTTCCTTTATCTCCTTCCTTCCCAATTTCTCTTCATTAATCTAGTCTCTCACTTTTCCTATACCCACCTTTTCCTCCTTCACCTCTTTCACTCCCTTTCACTCTCCCTGTGGACCGTTTCAGGCCTGTTTAGGTATGCATCATCAAGTGCACATTTAGAGATGTCAGAGAATTGATTGTTCCTCCCTCGCCTTCATCTCCACCTCCTACTCCTTGGCTTGTACTCACATCTCCCTCTCCCCCTGCAAAAGTCAGACTCCCCCGATTTTTTTTTTCCTTTCTTTTTCATTTATCGCTCTCGTTTCCCAGAATCCCCTGGGGCGTGACAGTCACTGCTGACATCTGTGACACCCTCCGCAATCTTCATTCCCAGAGAAATGAGCTGATGTGTGTCTACGTACTCGAGTGTGTATTATTGCGAGCTTGTGTTTATATGCGTGTTGCAGAGTTTATATTAAGCGATCTGTATGTTTGCGTGCATGCCTGAGAGCCACTTCATTTAAATGCACATGCATGGCTGGACATCCTTGTTTTGTTTGTATAGTGATGAATTGCCCAACGTGTGTACATGCCTGTGCATTTTTTGTGGGTTTACATTAAACAGATGTACTTGTGCTTGTGCAGTATGTGAGTGAGTTGCCTAAGGATATATACTGCAGCTGATGGATTAGTGATGTTATTTCCTTTTGCCTTTTCATACTCTCTTCTAGGTTTGGAAAGATGAAACTGAAAACACTGTTTTTGTGGAGAAGAGCTGGATGTGCGTCTTCTGCTGTTCAAACAGGTTAAAACAGAGGGTTGGGTTGACAGTAGCAGTGTATCACTAGAGCCTAAGATCCAGGCCTTCAAGTGATTGTGCACTCACTTCCAAAATGCACATGTCCATTTTTATTTCATCACGTTTTCGCACAGTGCATACACTCGTAATTCTCAATTTACTGCGTGGAATAAATTTCCATTATCTCCCAACCTCAGCCTCTTCCTCATTTAATTGCTTTGTGTTGGCGATGAAGGCACAATTAGTTTTAGGAGAGAAAAAAGAGAAAGGACGTACAAATTGGACATTTTAGCAAAGAAATATTTACAATGTCCCGTTTCTGCTATTTTGTGACTTTTGAAATCTAGTTTATTTATGACAACAATTTTTGCTGATTATCCCAAAATGTAATTTAAAAATCATTATCATGACATTGTTCTCATTGAAGAGAAGAAATGTGGTGAGGGAGCTGCAAGGACTAAGTTAGAGCGAGAGATGTAAATCGTTTAATCACATTTATTCAGAGTATGAGTTAAATGTAAGCTCACCTGCAGTGCCTGTAATAATCCATCTTTGAATAAACTGTGACGGATAAAAACCATGAAGCAGATCTTTAGGCAATGACGGATGTTTTTAATAGACACGTTTCTATCTGTCTGTCTGTAGCACATCTTTTATCTGCCAGTCGTACCAGGGGCCCCATTCTCTTCTGTCGGAGCTGCGGTTGACCCACAGATTTAACTTCTTTTCAACGTAGTCTAAGACAGCGGCCTCCAACCTTTTCTGCGCCACGGATCGGTTTATGTCCGACAATATTTTCACAGACCGGCCTTTAAGGTGTCGTGGATAAATACAACAAAATAAAACCAGTAAATAGTACCGGTACCAAAGAAAAAAAAAAGAAAATTTATTCATAACGCACGGGAAAAGACACAGGAAAACTGAGTTAACGATAAAAACCAATAAAAACCCTGAAAACTATAAATTAACACCCAAACCTCAACTCTCGCGGCCCGGTACCAAACAAGTCGCGGACCGCTACTGGTCCATGGCCCGGGGGTTGGGGACCGCTGGTCTAAGCTGTAGAAAGTAAAATCAACTGCAGTTGATTAGTTATTAGTTATAGTTATTATCTATGTAAAAACTGTGACATTTTTTAGTGATAATTTAATAAAAATTCTTGTATTTTTTTTTTTATTATAATGTAATTATAATTTAACTCTTTCACTGCAATAATCTGACGTATATTTCCCAGTTTTCAAGGCAAAGCGCCACCGGTTTTGACCCTGGAGATGACCTTACAGTTTCTACCATGTTTAGAAAGGACCCTGCAGCACTGCAGCACTTCAAAATGAGACAACCTTGTTCTGGACAGCAGCAAAATTTTTGCTTTCTTTACTTGAATAATTTCATTTTAAATCCCATAATACGTTGTTATTTTGGAATTTTCCAACTGTCACAGAAAGCCTTCTCTTTTACCTTGAAAAGCAAAATTTGGCTACAGGCTTATATATATCTTTAATAGTACTTGGAGATGTCAATGGAAGCTGTGAGACTAAATAAAACGAATGCAAATGCAACAATACAGTTTGCTCTTCATAAGTAATACTTTTAAAGAACAGAGACAGAGAGGAGGAAGAGAGACTGTAGGCACAAAAGCATCAGCTTGACTCCAGACTGGTGGCAATTTTGCTGAGACGAGTACCGACTGTGTCCAAGTAAATGACTCTGTGAAAGCAGGTAAACGGAAAATACAGTAAATGGAGAATTATTTGTTGCCGCAAAAAAAACGTTGCTTTTTGTGTCTTCCCGCTGAAGGCTCCCTAACCTTCAACATTTTAAAAATTAATGCAGACACAATGTCTTTTCAGCTAATGAGCTTTGGGGAAGGCAACAAATCACAACGACGATGCTTACTCATCTGAACATTTTACAGTCGCACATTTTCCCGCTCCTACTTACCGCACACCCGACAATCTATACTTGCTTTTTGTCAAAACTGTGAACAAACGTCGCGTGGTGTATGGTAAGGCTGCTGATGTACCGAGCTGAACTCTTAATAGCAGCACCAGTCTCTGACATGTGTGGCTTTGATTTGAGTTAAGCTGGAACATTACACAGTTTGCAGCCAAAGCTGCTTCCGTATATTCATTTAAAAAGGGTTCAAGTGCTAAAAGAAAAAAAAGTGGTTGTAGATAAAAAACAAAACAAAACAGTACACTATGATTGCAGTTAATGCAGTCCTTCCATGCTGGAGTCATTGGTGCAAAGAGATTTTGACACAATCAGGCTGTATCACTTGACAGGTAGGTGTACAGAGTGTGTATGCTCGGTTTCTGCTGCGCTTTGGGAGGAATGCTAAAAAGGACTTATTTGTTTTGCTGTGAAATTGTGCGTGTTTTGGCAATGGCTGCCTGAGAGGAGAGTGTGATGGACACACACCCCTTCTGGAAGGCAAGCTGCCATGTGTAGCTGTGACTGTGCGCCTCTTGCTAATTTAGCTGAACTTAGCACAAACAACACTTACTCACAAAACACATACACACACCCAACACCAACACAGGCGCAAACACACGTACAAGCGCGCACACACACGGGCACACTGTGTCATGTTTAAGTTAAACTTTCCTGGTCCGCTGTGGAGCAAACTGCTGCTCGGCAAGAGTATAACCCGACGGAGCTCTCTACACAAACAACACAAAACATCGGAAATTTACATTTTCAAAACTGAATCAAACATTTTTGCGCAGCGCATTTGTTCAGGTGAATGTATTATTGTGTAAAGTATGTATGTAGACATGAGTCAGAGGCAACAATCAGGAAAATCAGTACAGGTGTTACAATAAGAGCACAAACCCGTTTTTTCAAGAGTCCAGTTTTTATTTTTATTTTAGTTAACTAAAATGTTTTCTCACATCAAGTTTTAGTGTTAATTAAGCGCAATGATCTCAGGGTCTTTACGTCTTTGTGTTGACAAGGCTCACCGAAGGTGGAGAGATCTAAATTTGATCTAAAGTTGTTGAGCATCCTCCACATATATGCTTCTATTTTGGTGCTATGTCGTGTTGGTCAAATTTTAACAGAAACACACAGTCATTGTGTGTGTGTGTGTGTGTTTTAAAATAAATCCTTACCTGTAATTAATTGTAATTTTGAGTTTGACATTGTAAAGAAATAAGCACCTGCTAAGCTCAACAAGTTTAATTCCAGCACAGACAGAAACTGTGCATTTGTGTAACATCCACACTCGTGCGTTGACACCTTCTTGTAGTTTTGGCTTCTTTTTGTAAATTTCATGTTCATTGGAACCATTTTTACATGTAACTAATAAGCTTTCAGCTTAAACACCTTTTAAGGTGTGAAACTGGCTCTGACAGTGTTGAGCCCATTACACCGAAAAGCTTCTATTTATTATCATAGACTTCACACCTCTTTGAAAGGAGTCTTAGCATCAGGTTTAAAGTATCTCTGAGTAGTTAGGATGCACTCTGCAACTAACTCCCCAGTCCGAGGAATAGCTGCTCCGGTCGTCATTGTCCCGCAGACTCCAAAACGTGATCGGAGTTCTCTAAAATTTAGTTGTCATCTACATTTTCAAACACTTGTTATTTGGATCCAACAGTCATAAAATAAAATGCAACACATGCTATTGTCCAAAAGGTTGGATGGGCAATTTGGAGCATTTCCTAGTGTGATTAGCAAAAGTATCTGTGTTGGTCTTAATTATCTGAACGTCGTCAGGTTTGCTTTTACATTTACCACTGTGCTCCTCTGTTTCCATCAACTCCTGTCTTTCTTTTTTCTTCCTTAACTCCCCAGTTTTCTCAATTATTGCCAAATCAGAGCTTTGTTGGTAGCAGAATTATTTATATTGCAGTTTGATGGACTCACATATTTAAATAACCAGCAGACTTTACAGTGATAACGATATTATCCACTCTGTCACCTTGAATACAAGCAGTGATGCCGGTGAGCCACCTTTTTTCCTTCTCGTTCACAAGCCATTGTAGTGATGGCGTTTTGTCACAGCCATTGCTGTGACACAGTTTAAAGTGAGATGAGTCTGAATCCCAGCTCGTCACATGTGAACAGGCATGGCGGACCCGTTAGGCAAACATTATTTTCGTCTTCCATTGATGGTCTGGCTATCTGATGCGCAGTTTTTGCACCCAAAGAATACCTCGTGCACATCTCTCCATCACTAGCATCATGTGTTGTTTCTCCTACAGCTGTAATAGAAACAACGCAGTGTTGGAGACACCAAAGTACAGTGAATGTAAAGCAATTATCCTATGAGTGCCTGCAGCGAACCGTGATATTTTCAAACTCAAGTTATCTCAAAGTTAGAAAAACATGCTTTGAAATGTATCTATTCTCACTGCTTTTTGACACATTATTACTTTTTATGACTCTAATGATGCATCAACCTCCTTCTAAACTTTTCAGTTATTTTTCTTCCTTAATGGTGATATTTTTTAATTGCCTTTCAGACTGTTTTGTCATCAACGCTCTCTTTACAAGCTGTTAAGCCTTATGTGTTAGTTACACACAGTTTATAGCAGCGGTGCCACAGTCTATCCAGAAAGACTTTTGAATCAAAATATTCACTTTTCAGAAGCAGATAGCGGTGATTTGGGGATGACGCTGCTGTTCTCAGACGCTCCGATCATTTATACATCAGAGAAGCTCTGCTTTCTCTAGAAACTTAATTTTGCCGGCGTGGAGCAGCTACTGAAATAACATTTACGCAGCCTTAGAACATAAAATGCAAAATAAATCATAGCTGTGATATGAACATGAGACATTTGTGCATTGTGGAATTCATACACAGCCAGAGCGGTGGTAATGATTTATACAGGACCTCCAAGGCAGTCACCAGAGTAGAAATCTCTGCTCTGGTGACTCACATTACATCGCCTGCAGTTTATAGTCTGGTATTTATTTCCAGGTTTGATTTGGACAATTATGTTGGATGTAATGCTATTTAGGAGTCGGCTTGAAAAACCTGCATGCTGGAAAGAGCTATAGACCTTTTTCACGGCAGTCATTTTGTCTTGTCAAAGTAAAGAAAGCCGAGGTGTGTTAATGATGGCTGTATTTTACTTAGGGGAAGTCCTGCTTTTGTTCATGCTGGTTCACTATAATGACTTTCTACGACACTTAATGGTACTAATCCATCATTATTTCCACCAATGCTTTCCTTACTGTGACAAGTCGAAATGTCTCTGGGGAAGAAGGTTTATCATTGAGCTTCCACAGAGTAATGTCTGTTTGATTTTCAGGATCCTACATCATCGTTGCATCAATACTAACAAAACACTGATTGGTCAAATAAACCTTGAGTTTAAACCTTCATCATTCACTAGTTCACACTGAAGCCAAACCACAGTACGACTTTATAGTCTATGCTTTATTTTGAAGTCAGAGCAAGGACCTTTGAAATATGGAATAATGGTGAAAGAGGAGAGACACTTGAAACATAATTGGGGCTCGTACTGTAGCTAACACACACACACACACACACTAGGGGTGTCCAAATTCATCCGTTGCATCCTTATGAGGACCCGACCTAAGGGATCTACATCGGCCGGGTCCTCATGAGGTGGGGTAGGGCGGAAGTGAGCGGCTGGTGAATTTGGATGGTCTAGCCTTCAGACTTGCGTCACCAGCTGTCTCGGGCTACGTTCACATGTACACAGGTATTTTTGAAAACAGAGATTTTCCGTTTTCGTTTTAGTTAAAAAATAAAAAAAAAATCCCGTCCACGTGTGCAGTTTTGGAAAAACAACTCCGTCCACAATTAAACGCTAAAAATCTCCAAATCACAAATCTTCAGGACACTGAAGTAACCTCTCCATCATCTCACACTTTTTGACGTTTATTCAGCTGTAATCTCAGCCAAGCCGATTTACTCAGGAAGAAATAAAACACTCAAAAAGGTGACTTATATATCATGTTTAACCCGATTAGCGGAAGACTGCGGGGGGATGTGCCGGGAGTCCGGTGTTCTCGCCAGCCTATCGAGCTGGTGGGGAACAGGCATCTCCAAAACCGTCAAAGCACGTTTGCAAATATGTGATGTCTTGATAAACCGGGCAGATATTTGAAGTTTACACAGCCACATTCTCGCCTGAAAATATGTTAAAAGTTTTTTTTTGTGACCCAGAAAGAAGTAATAAGAGCAAAATTAAAACTTGGTAGCGGCCGCCATTATTGGAAACTTGCATTCATAGCGCTGGGCCGCGCTATGAATTGTGGGATATGGTGGGCCATGAAGGATACACCGGATCCATCCTCAAAATCTGTAGAAATGAGGACGCATTTGTCAGCCGCATTCCGAGTAGTCTACGAATTTGGACGGACGTCGCGTCGCTGTGACGTAATCGGTCTACAAATGTGGCTTCATGAGGATGCAGCCCATGAATTTGGACACCCCTACTGACATATGCTGTTAGCTAGCAGTGCAACCTGGAGATACAAATTAGTTAAAAGGAAATAACCAATAATAATGTATTATAAACAATATATATATATATATATACAAATATAGGGATGCATCTAAAGAAATTTCAGAATGCCATTCATCGCTTACAGCTTACTAAATAAAGTTTTTTTATAAACTGAAAACCGAATGAGGAAAAAAAAAAACAAGCTTTTAAATGGCATGCCCGTCACGTGCTGCACAACTCTTTCAGTAATTATTTAGCTCGTAACATCACAATGACCTGTGAGGAAAGTTACTGAAGATTTTTTATAAAGTGATGATGTTTTGTCTAAATCATTCACAGCTGTGTCCAAACAAGCCTGATGTCTGGGGAGGTTCTCAGTCATCCAGGCCGTCGTAGTCTAAGGAGCTTAGAAAGGAAAGTGTCTGGACTTCTTTAAGTTGCTTGAAGACGTTTCACCTCTCATCCCAGAAGCTTCTTTAGTTCTAAGCTCAGACCTCTACATCGCAGTGACCAAACAGCCACTTCATAAATGCATGGCACAACATAGAAGAGCCACCTCGACGGGACAAGATTCGGCGGTCCATCTGCATCCAACAAAGGACACTCCTTTGAGGATACCAACATCCACATTTTGGACGGAGAAGACAGATGGTTTGAAAGAGGAAAGAAGCCATCTGTGTCCACTTACGTTCCTGTACTGAGACATAAGACGATTCGCCCTGTGTCATTTCTGCCTGCCGTTTATTTACTTTGAGGCTTTTTGAAACGTTGCGGCATCTGACCCTAGAACTGAAAAAGCTTCTCGGATTAGAAATAACTTAAAGAAGTCTGGATGCTTTTCTTTCCAAGCTCTTTAGAAACAAGCCTGATGTTTCCAATGTGACTAAAACATTCCCCAGTGTCTCTGTGTCTCTCCTCTTATGAGCAGAACTGCACACAGACAGCCACGATGTTCTCCTTGTGCCGCTGCACAATCAGCGATTAACATTAAAGCAGGTGGTTAGTGCTACGCGAATCAGCTGACACTCAAATCACCCAGCAGCTGCCGGGCCTAACAACTTTTTGGAAACCATATTGTTGGTATTGCTGTTAGGTCATCTGCTAATCACAAGGTTGGTGGTTCAATCAGCGTCTGCTTAAGTCTGCATGCCAAATATACTAACAAGATACTAACCCCAAGTGTGAATGTTACTGTATTTCTCATCTTTCTCTACTTTTCACAAACCTAAGGCAAACATTACATCAAATAATCTAGACATTGTCTAGAAATAAAAATGTCAGGATGCTGGTAAAGTAATCAGGGTTTGTGGTCTTGTTGTTATCATAAATGTCCGTTCAAACTTGATGATCCGTCCAATAGTTGAGCTTTTTTGCAGTCACACTCATAAAATCTAATTTAGAAGAAACGATGCGCTACAGTTCCCTCCCACATTGTGCTAAAACTCTCCACTGTTATGACTCTGTTGTCCTTGAAAGTGCCACCCTTAGCTGAAATGAGACATATGAACATCAATTAGGTATACTACATAAGTACACTTTCCTTAAAATCTGTGATTTTTCTGGAAAATGGATGATTGCTCTGTCCTGAACTCTGCACGTTATCATTGCGCTAAGTAAAAGCAGTGATGGATAGCAATTTGAAAGGGAGGGGCTCACATGCACCAACATGCTTGCGTGTGACCTGAGCCTGAGGACACGCAACAAATTTAAACATGGATCACGGCACACTCGCTGCTAAGACGTACTCCATCGCATCTTTGCTTGGCAAATACTTTTTTTGCCGCGATAATAATGTTCTCAGTCCCACGTCGCATCACTTCCTTTGTCCGGTTTTCATTCTATATCGATCTGCCTTTGCTATTTCTCGTCCTCACATCGCCCACTTAATAAGCCCTACATTGGAATTAATTGATTAGTTCTCCAAACAAACAAATAGAGCAATTAATCTGTACTGGGCAACCACTGGTTCCCCACAGTTCCATTACATCCTCAGGAGCCTCCGGAGAGGAGCATCGAGACCTCGCAGAAAATGTAATAACGGCTCAAGATAATGCCAACCCGGCCCGGAGAGAGACACGCTGTTTGTTCCGCTGTTATTAGACCCTCAAAAGAAGTCGGAGGTGTTTTTTTTTTTTTTTTTTGCGCCTGTGAAGGGAAGAAGAGGGTGATTATGATGGAGAGGTAGATGCTGTCTCGGTGTAAAGAGGCCACAGAAGAGAAATTTGAAGGTGTTAAAAAAGTGATGGAATAATCTTGCGCTTGGTCTTCCTCATCCTCATCTTCCCACTCACAGCTGCCGCCACTGCCGGAACAGAACGTGTTGTGCTGAGAAGTGACATTTCAAATTTCATCTTTCATGTGACGCAACAGCAGCAAAGTACTGCTAACTTTATGAGCGCCAAGATGACTCTGGAAATGTCTCCGACCATATTATTACTACCACAAACATCACTGGGGTTTTTTTCCCCTCGCTTTGTATTTTTTTTTTCCTTCTCTCCATTTTCATCACCATCTATCATCTCCTACTCAAACCTTCCTTTGCATTTCCTTCTCCTTGTCACCATCAATCTAACTTGCCCCAGTCTCGTATTTTCCCCTCACCTTATCATTTCCTCTCCCTCCATTACAGTACTTCATCCTCCTCTTCTCTGTCATCACCGCCACTCTTGCCTCCACAGATTTCACTACAGTGCTCTCGTTCTCACTTAACCCTTCCTCTGATGTTTTCTCTTCATTCCACAGTGAATGCTGTTGATCCTTGACTACGTTTCTTGTCTTCATCCTCCCCGTCATCGCCCTCATCATCTCCCTCGCATCTCTCTCGGTGCAGTATCTGTATGTGTTGGAGGCGCTGTACTCTGTAAAAGCCATATGCTAATGCAGCAGAAGGCTGCAGAGCATTGCGTCGAGTGGACCAATTTCAGGAGTGCTTGGCCACCTTTTATTACAGCTCATAAGCCCAAGGTCAGCTGCGTAAGATGAAGAGGCAAGAGCAACCCGTGCACCACTTGAATCATTTATCACCCGACTCCGTTTGGCGCTCTTTCCGATTCCTCTCGCTCCTATTTAAGCGCAGTCCACTTGCAGTTCTGAACCTCTGCTGTGATTCATCCCTCTCAATTTTCATTTTGTCAGACTCTCTTCCCATTTCAGCTCCACATGTCTCTTTATCTTCATACATTTCCCTCATGCTTCGCTGTAGTTATCATTTTCGCACCACTTTAGTCATCATCTTTCCCCTTTTTCGGCCATGCCTCTTCCTGTCTGTGCAGATAACACATTTGGTACACTTGCATATTCCCGTCTTCATTACTTTTGACTTTATTGCCATCATTTTTTCTTTTCCCTTTAGAAAAAACCCCCAAAAACCACCAACTGAAATTATCATTTGAAATATCATCAGGTGCTTTGAAATGTTATATTACTGAGATTTAAACAACTCCAGTGTGGATAATGTATGCAAGGCAGCTGTTTCCCTAAATTATATAAACATAGTATGCAAGGATTTTATGATTCAACTTTGGTTTTTAAGGTATTGCTAAATTAAATGCAGAGTGTGTTTTATATTTAGCAAAGCGTATGTATGACTGTAAAGCGCTGCTAAGTGAATACAGTAAATGCTCAGGAGCATTGCAACATGTTTTAAACAGAACAAAGACATAGTTGATAAGCGTTTTAATTAAATGGCAAATCATTATTTATGAGTCCTAGAGGTCTCTGTTTCCAACAAATACTTTGGAAACAGATGCCTCTGTAGGCATGGTGTTTTCCTACTGAAAACAGCTGCTAGCTGTGGACTGCTGATGCAGCTCATACCCTTTTTTTTTTATTCAGCCTGGCTAACTTGGCTTAGCTTGGCTTCCGGGCTTCCCAGCTCAAGCCTCCGTGGTGACCTCCTGCTGCCTGCCCTTGCCTTGGGCGAGCTCAACCCTTGTTCCCCTTTGGCCATCCAATCTGCTAAACTCATTCCCCGCTTCGTCCTATTAGTCTTTTAATAAATTATATCGGTTTAAACTTGACATCACTTACATTTGGATTTACAGAATCGCCTGAATATTGATCTGCAATAACTGCAGTGTGTGTGGAGTTCTCTGTTAAGGTCGCATAACTTATCATGGCCGTTTT
>VUQR01024184.1:12819-30007 GCA_015108515.1 Hemichromis elongatus
AAATTATAGCACATGAAAAGACAAGAAACATGGATATTTTAGGTAATACTGAACTAAATAGGCAACACACTTGCATAGTACACATAGTTATGCATCTATTTTAAAAGGTTTACCAAAAAAAATCTTAAAAGGAAACATAATTTAATGAAACTATAAATAAAGGGCATAGACGTGTCCTTTATGAATTATAAAAACTGTAGTGTGAGTCATAGTTGTGTTGCTTATCACCAAAGTTTCAAAGATTTTGCCAAATGAATTGTCAGTCATATTAAATAACCAGAGATACACACACTGATTTGCTATCTACACTGGTATGTACACTGGAACATAATGTGTGACTGGTGTTGACTTCGACCCATCTAAAACCAGATCACACACATAGACGTAATACTAGCTTGTGAGTAAGTAAATACAGGAGATTTTGCATTACGATGCACCGTTTGGATCATTTAGTCTTTTTTAAAAGCAGCAAAGTATTAAGGTTTGTGTAGTTTTTGTGGATGACTTGCTGCCTGATCCTGACATAATGTTCTATGCAAGAGCCCCAGATAAACATCCTTTTATCTTTCTGAGCTCCTCCCATGTCCCCCTCTACACTCAGTAGCAATTCACTAAGCTACCATTCAACACTCATTATTAATGGTCTCAGCGTGTGGTCGTGTGTGGGGAAATATATGCATGATTGTCTGCTAGTAAAGCCTATAAATATAGAAGCAGCAGAAAGGGGAGAAGAGTCTTCTTTCCCTTGATTTACTTCTTTAAATAACTTATTCATGGTTTGATTTGGCATGTTTTTAACAGCAAAATTCATCATCTAGACCTAGTGTAACATGGCCGAAAATAAAAAGTAAATATAGTACATATACTTATCACAGAAAAACAATTTTGCTTCCTTTATACTTTGATAAAGAGATCGCTAACAAACTAATGCAGTAAGTCAGATAAACTCTTTATTTTAAAATTATATGCGGTTCATTTTGCAGGAGTAAACTGTAAAATTTGCAGACTAAATCGCTGATTAAATTAGCAGAAACATATAATCACACCAACTAGTTAAATAAGTGGAAAATGAATAGATGCCATCACACCTGCAGTGTCTTAATTTTGTGCAGACAACAGGGATAAAGAGACATAAAACAGACATAAAGTGAACATTTTAGTAATGATTATATGACAATGGAAAAGAATTCCTGGCTTTGTTTTTCCTGTATTTTTGAAGTAATACTCTTATGGCATTCTGGTAATTATATATTTTTCATATTTTTGCTAGAACACATAATAATGATGCAGCTTTAGTTGAGTTAATAGTGAAAGTGAGTGTTGAGAATTTAACACAGAAAAAATGAGATTAGCTACTCTTATAAAAAGAACAGCAGATGGGTCAGACTGCTGTGCTTAGAGACGTGTGGCTGTGTTGCCATGTTATACACATATACAGAGCTAAGGGTAGAAAGAAAACGGAGCATTTAGAGCAGTCTGAGACCTCTATCTATCAATTTATCTGTCTGTTTGCTTAACAAAACAAAAACAAATGCATAAAAAATAAGCAACGATATAAAAGAGTCCACTTAAACAAGCCACAAAGCAGTACTGGCTGTAATAACTAGTAAGAATTGGGCACTCTTGACAGAGCAGTGCGATTAGGCATTAAAATGGTTCCTTGGCTTTTCCATGTATATTGCTTTTGTTTATGGTTTTATCTGCATTATTGTTATCTCATAATAAAACAAAGTGGGAAACATTTACATTTAATCCACTGCTTTCACTTGTCCTTAACAGACACCCTGCCTGAAGATTGCCTTGTTAGGAGAATAATTTTTTTGTGCTGTGGCAAAGACCAGCTTTACACTAATCTGAATACATTTTTAAATTGTGTTTATATCAGTAGACTGTCATATGGATGATTATTTAGAGTTCACCGTGCTGAATAAATGGCAAAAAAAAAGTACAATAAAATTTATTGATAAGCCAGCATTACTGCAACATCTCTGTACAGGCGCTTTCACTGAGCTGTTTCCGAGGTACAGAAAGGTAACGTTGAAGAACAAAGTCCATCACAAAGTCAGAGCACTGGGTCATCAGGAGATTTCATATCTCATGTATAAAGTATATAATGCTCCCTGTCCACAAATCTGGCGTTTTCTAATGCATTCACGTTGAGCTCGGTTTTGTTTTTGATCTGTTTCTGTTGTTCAAATACCCAGTTAGTGTGGATCAAAAGCCACAACGGAGAAAGAAAAATAAACATGCATTTTAAAATTTTGACAGCCTTAGGGTAAAGAAAGCATCGATGTGCTAAAATACATATTTTTAGAGTTGCAGACACAGGATGGATTTTTGTGTGTGTTTTAGTGCACAGAGGTAAACTGCCCCAAAAAGTTTGTTCTGCAGTTTATTTTCCCCTGAGCCCGAATCGCACATTTCGATGAGACAACACGCAGCTCTAATGGCATTGGCGCTGCAGATGGATAACACTCAGATGTCAAAGGGATCGAGATGTACTGCCTTGTGTCACACACGCCATCTGCCCCTGTGTCACAGAGTATCAGGGCCCGGGTGCGATGGTTCTGAATTTGCAACTAAACTAATTTCTCCCCAAATTTTGCATCAAAGGAATCGAAACATTTTTTAACGTAAATACGCACAAATATTTATAAAAACAATATCGTGATATTTATAATGTAGCTCTAATAAAGCAGCCTGTGGTGTACTACAGTTTTAAACGCTTAGGCGCTTGCAACTATACAAAATATTTCTCAAATCAAATCAATTAGACAAATTGCATACAACTTATCTACAAAAACCAGTAAGCTGTCCATGTAGCACATCTTAAATTTTCCAGCCTTACACCGGAATAAAAGTCTGACTCATTCAGTCCTTGAAATTGGGGCATTGTGAGGCGATCCTTTTCTGGTTCTTTTAAAACCTGACGACCTCACACCTCATGTGCAATGTTCCAACTCTTCGGCTTACACAGATTAGATATGGCTGTAAATGAGCAATAACAGAACCATAGCCAAAAATGAGCGCCAACAGCACTCTGGCAAAACCTGAGCCTGAGGAGGGGCGGGGGAGAATGCTTCGTACCTCTGGATGACTTCTGCTGACTCCTGCTCCCTCTCTCTCCTTTTTCTCTGCACAAATCCCCGGAAAGCCCTGCCAGGATGTGGCACAGTATTAAAGGGATGAGAGAAGGAGAATGCTGGCATAGTGAGGGGTAGGACAGTGCAGGGAGGCTGATGCCACGGCTTTGAGCTGCAGGGTTTTTTGGGCTGTAAAGAGGATGATGTTGTAGGTAGGCAGCAGATAGCTTTGACTAACAAGACCAGCAAGTTAACCCCATGTGCCAGTTTGCATCTAATCCATCATTCCATAGAAATGTGTATCTTGTCACCTTACGTGACTTTTCAAGTGTTTTCAGTTCTTAAAGAAATAGTTTGTTACTTTTTTTTATACCTTCCCAGAATCACTCCCGCTTGCTTCTAGTGCACCCTTCTTTGCATTTTAATGTTATGTTGAGTTTGGAGTATACACTATACTTAAATGAGCTCTTGCAGGTATGTGAGCTCAAAAAGCTGGGAGTATACGCATCCACAGAGCTCAAAAAGCAGCTACACTCAAATAAATGCATGTTCTTCAGTACTTTGGGTGTTTATTCACAGCGTGATGTACACGCTAATGTTTTTAATGGAAAAAATTTTTGACATTAAAACTATCTTCCCCTACCAAGACCTCTGAGAAAAGACAGATTTATCTTTTTTGTGGAGGCCTGCCATTCATTTATATGAGCTACTAAGAAACTTGAGTGTGTTCTGACTAGCAGAGAGTCCTACCACTGGGCTCACACTGGACTTTCATGTGTCAAAGTACAAACGTGGTGTGAAATGCACCACTTTCAATGTGCGATTATGTCTTCAACAGTCTTAATTGTCATTTGAAAGTGTGACCCAACAATTCTGTGAACATGTGTCCAAATCAGAGTTTTAGCTCAAGTATCTTTAACCAGTGATACTCCACTGTGGGCACTTCACATTCTCCTCAAGTAAATGGAAATGAAGGAGTAAAATTCCCCTCAAATAATGAAGACGTGTGGCTTTACTTTCTATGTTTGGGAAAGAAATCCTATTTAAACCAATATTTTGTTAATCTACTTCTACCAGACTGGCACTTAAACTCAGCCATAAAACTTCAAAATGGTCAGAAGTATCTCCAAATTTAGCTAGTTTACCAAGTCAAGCATTTATACTACCAAACTACAGAGTGGGTCTTGAATATGTTAATTACAGGTTTGTAGAAATAGCACAGAGATGTACAGTCACATGAAAATTAAAGGTTTCAAAGGTCTCTGTCCTAAGTACACGCCATGATTCAATAGCTTGTAGAGACGCATTTAGCTGCAATGACTCAGAGGAGTTGTGGAGAAATTTTTGGCCCATTTTCCTTCGCAAGGTTGCTTCAGTTTATTATGGTTAACAGCTATTTGTTTTGCACAGCTGTCTGAAGTGCTACCACAACATTGCTACTTACTTTGCCTGGAGTTGGCTAAGGTTTAGCTCTGGGACAGGTGGCCTCACATCTGACTCTAGAAGACTTTGGTTTGTAGATGAGTTCATGGTCGACTCAATGATTGCAAGATGCCCAGGTCCTGTGGCAAAAATCATCGTCCCTCCACCACCGTACTTGACAATTGCTATGAGGTGTTTTTGCTGGTATGTTGTGTTTAATTTTCACCAGCACGCGCCACTGTGCATTATGGCAAACATCTCAAGATGTTCCTGAGGCAAACCTAGGCCTTGCTGCCATGGCACCTCTTCCAACAAGCCATTTTTGTTCTTTTTCTAATTGTACCGTCATGAGCTTTAGCATGTAACATGCTAACCTGAAGCCTGTAGAGTTGTAGAGATGTAGTGCTTTAAGCTGATCTTTGGGTGAATCCACTTTTGGGAAGATTATAGCATTGCGTTATAACACCTGAATGCCCAAGACCAACAAAGTGCCAAAGAATCTGCTTTTATAGAGATGATCAGATTTATGATGACTAATTAATTAATTGATTAATATGTCTGATAAACATTACTTTCCTATGGAAGTGGTAAGGGTGTACATAGATTTTCACATGAATACACAGATATCTTTGAAAACTTAATTTCTCACATGAGTATATATTGAATCATTCATACTGTTTAGTACAATCAATTAATTTCATGATGCCGCTGGATCATCTGGCGGGCTTTAAAACAATTTCCCTTAGGATAAGCAAAGTATTCTTAATCAATCAATCAATCCATTTTTGGTTTTTATATTTTTTTTCACAAATACTCTCATCAGGACTTGTGCTTACAACTGAAGAGTGGTCTGGTCAAAAACAAAACCTAACACGTTTTCAGGGTTTAGTAGCAGCTTGGGTTAGCTGGGCTTAGTTAGTCACAATTTGTTGCAGCAGGAGGTGGTATGTAGGTTCTGGCTTGGTTAAGCAGTGTTAATATGTTAGCATTTATCTTATCTCTGAAGCTAGTTAGGAAGCTTTTGCACACAGCACATTTCTTACAGGCTATTTATCTATCAAAGTTTTATGGAACTTACTGAATACATAGCCAAAAGTTGCTGTTTTACTAGAAGACACTTGGATTGGATTTTAGCACTATAAATACTTGTTCTTGTACTTATGAAATCTCTCAGACACATTTAGTTCCAAACATGGCTGAAGTCAGCCAGCACAGATTTAGTGATAATTAGGGAGGCTGTGAAGAAGGATTAGAGCACCAACATAACTAACACAAATATCTTAAATGGCCAAAGTCCATCTATTGCTGTGACCTAGATGAGTGTGTACATGCCAAACTGGTAAAACTGCTGGGTGCATGTCAGCTGCTAAGGTTTAGGTCAGCCAACACAGACATTTTCTGTACTTGAGCTTGGCAGGCTTACTCGGCTGCAGTGGATTACACCGGACTTCCCTTCTGTTGCATTTTTACCCATTTTGAGTTTTTACATGAATTAGCCTTATTTATGCTGACTGCGCTTTATAGCTGCTCAGAAAGTCAAACACACAATACTACATATATTTTAGTTTTTATATTATTTGAGAGCACTACGCTATATGCTCCTTGGTTCTTCTTCTAATGATGTGTTTTTCTTTAACTCAGCGCAACAAGCAGCCTGATGATGAAGGTTAAATGATAGCATCTAAGTAAGGAACAGCAGTTAAGGACGAGGGAATTAGATGGGGGAAAAAAGAAAAAAGGCAGGGAACAATACTCACGAGATCCTGTTTGATGGTCCCAAGATTAATTAGCACGCAAGAAGAGAGGCAAGAAAGAGGAAGAAATGGTTAAGGCACCGGAGAGCACTGAGTCTCAGAGAGGCAAAGACCAGAATCACAATGAGACAGAGAGAGTTTATGTTTAATCTCCATGTGTATAAACTAATAATGTAAAGCCATATTAGTGCCGTAGGTTTGCATTTAATTATAGAATCAAACATTTTTTACGGTATACGTAGTTGAATGTGATTTCACAGATGGTGCAACAAGCATCTAATACAAGATGAAAGGCGAAAACACAAAGTGAATGACTTAAAAAGAGGTAAAATGACAGTGAAGGGGAGAAACAGTTTGCTGGAAACCGTGGGAGATTCTGAATATTTTATTAAGAAGTTGTGACAGTAAAAATATTCTGCAGCTGCAGGTGTCTTTGAGAGATAAATTCATCCGCTTAAACAAATGGGTGCACATATTTTTATTAAAACGCACTGACAATATTCTGGGCAGAATACACATGCAGCATTGACATTACGTCCCTCAAAATGGGCGTTTTCAGGTTGTTGTGTAGACTAGTAATTTGGACAACAATAAATACGATGATGGATATGAGATGGGAGTGATTAATCTACGCATTTTTCTTATTCTTCTCTTGAAGAAAAACTTTCACCTGCATTATCATGCATCAGCTATAACATTTTAACCAACAGGAAATATGAGAATTAAAAAACTTTGATGATGTCCTCCTTAAGCAAAACTTATAATAGTTTGCAAGTTGATTTTTAAACTTGCTCAAAGGGAAGTCAGTGGCCGCCTGGAAGATAATAAATCAATTGAAAACCAAATGCATGCTTTAGAAAATCCTTGGCAGTAATGCTAAGTATGCTAGTAATGGTCTATTTCTAGGCAGTTGTATAAAAAATACCCATGGTACATTTACTGTGACCTTTCAAACAGCAGATGTGGCATAAATGGGACTGTGTGTGTTTGTGGATGTGTGTGCACAGGAACTGGACACTCACGCCTGCATGGTTGTTGTGGCAGTTTGAAAGGTGAACATATTTTCCTTGGGGAACCAGTTGGTGTCCTCTGCAATTAGAGAGACAAATGAGGTTTCCGAGTTTAATAGACAGAGAAAAATCGATAGACCATATTGGCAGATGTCGTAGTAAATTTATTAGAAATATGAAATCACAAAACCAGCACCAGCACTTCACAGTCCACCACTCCACAAATGGAGAGAGGGTGACACAAAGGAAGAGACAGCAGAGGAAAGAGACGGGCAGACGAAGAGTCAAAAATACAGATCACCACGTTACAACATCAAACTCTCGATCCCCTCCAGACGTGAGAAGAAATAGATTTCAAGTAGTGAATATAATATTAGCTCATTTTGATAGTAATAAAAGGAAAACTCAAGTGTTATTTCTTGTCATATTACGAAGGGTTTATCTGTTACTTGTTTTTTACTATGGTGTCAGGTATTATAAATACATTTTATATGTATTCTTAAGTTCTAACAAAAATGTAATCTAATCAAGAAGATTTTCGTGAAAACTACCAGTGATTTTTTTTTTTTAACTTATATTTGCACTATTTTCCATTGCTATAACATCCTTCATTAATTCATTCATTTTCTTGACTATTTATCAAAAACAGCAGCATGTCTTTGGACTTTAGATACAAACCCATGCATGCACAGTGAGACCATGACATGATCTACATGAAAGAGAAGACAAGAAGCTTCTTAATGTGAGGACACCGTGCTAACCATTGCATCCCTGTGTTCTACTTTCAACGTCATGAAATCAAAAAGATGACTTATTGTGGAAAAGTCTGGAGCCAACCCTCATTTTCTTTATATTTTGCTTCCAAGAATTTGTGGTCTTGAGCAATAGTTCTCACCTTTATCAGTCCAGTGCTTATGCTTGATCATTTTCAAAGAAATGCTAATATTGTTGTTTGTTAAGCCACTTAACGCTTATCTATCAATCACTCCAACATTAAAAGGCACCTAAGTAATGAACCAGAGCTGCACATAACTGACAGCTTATTCAGACAACTTGTCTTTCAAAAGAGGCATAAAATTTTGTACACCATGAAAAGTGTCATTTGTTGAAAATGCATGCAAAGCTTGGCATAATGTGCAGCGTGGCATTGAAAATGTTAAAAAATGGACAAGTGGAGAACAGAAGAAGGAATAGCAGGGCTAAAGAAAAGAAAAACCCTATCTAAGTCAGATCAAAAGTATTTAAAAAGCTATAGAAACCGGGGGGAAAAAGAACAAATCCAGCCCTGACAGATGAGTGTCTCCTGACATCTGCAAAACACGGTGGGGGCTCTGTCATGGTTTAGGGCTTCATTTTAGCCAGTGTTGGAGATTTTATCAAAATTGACAGAATTCTGAATGCAGGAAAAAAAAAAATCCAGTAAACATTCAGCCAGAACTATTCCTGAACACTACCTAAAGAATTTAAAGAAGGCTTTCCAAAGAGAGTTCAGGTTGTTTTAAGGTGGTCCTATCAAGAATTGCATTGCACAAACTCCATTTTCAGCTTATATACTATATTGCCATGTATGTTTGGATGTGTTTCTATAACTTGTTGCACCAATTTCCCATTTTCCCTTGGAAAATATTAAGGAGTGAGGAGGGGCTCAAGAGTTTTGCACTGTACTGTAGTTTCAGTTTCGGCATTGTCTATCATTTTCTCTGTTTTCTTTGCATTAAGGTAGGGTCTTTAGCTTACATTATAAAGTGACTTGAAGCAACTGTTGATGTAATTTGGTGCTATACAACTAAACTGAATTTTTAAGTAACTATTCTTATTGGTTTATATACTAAACATCATCCCTGCTAAAATGTACTAAAAATTTAAAATATTAATAATTACAATTATTATTATTTGCTTCACAGAGAAAATCTACTCTTCTAGTGATTCTGTTAGTTTTACTTTTGTACATCGTATGTCAAATTAAAAGGGTTGTTTAGCAGCTTGGACAGTAAATTTAAGAAATAACTACATGAAATTGAAATGATCCTACCTCCTTAAACAAGATCAAAATCTATTTCATCTCTGGTCCCATACCCATTCTAGCCACAGGGCTTTCTGGAGAACACTACCCTTCCCCCACTTGTTTGTGCCTTTTTTGAGCCTCTACCTTCCTTTGTGTCCTGAACCCTCTCACCTCTCTCAAGCCCAGTCATCCGGTCCACACTCCACATCCGCTCTAGGCGTCGGTGCTGCTTGCCTGCCTCTCTCGATGCACTCTCCAGGTCCAGGGAACCCTGGCTTCGAGAGGGAGCAGTACTGCACGACTCACAAGCCAACCCACTGCACTCCGCCTCCCCTTTTCCACCTTCGCCCCAGCTACGAATGTTGTGGGCGCTGACCGAGGTCTGCAGTGGAGGCTGAGGCAGGTGATGATGATGGTGGGTGTGGTGGTGTGATGCATGGTGAGAGTGAGAACCTGCAGCGGTTAGCTGCGGCTGCTGGTTGCTACTGCTGCTTCCACTTGCAGCGCTACTTCCTCCGCTGCTGGAAGGTGGATTCATGCTCGAGATGTTGTGGTGGTGGTGGTTTCCGTGATGGTGCATACTATGGTGATGGTTGCTGTGATGGTGACTGCCAAAGCTGCTGGCGCCACGGCCACTGCTTGCGCGGTGGTACTGGGTTGGAGATGATGAAGCAGAGGAAGGGGAATTGGAAGGCTGGATCGAGCCACCTCTAGATCCTACCCCACCACTCCCTGACTTTTCCTTTAGGACGTCCAGTTCGAGGCTCTCCTTGCTGCCCCGGCCGGCGCTCATCAGCATACCGTGCTGGGTGGTGATGGTGTACACACGTGAAGGCTGCAGTGTACACTCCACACACTTCTGCTGGTCTTCCTCCACTGAGAAGCTGCGTTCGAGGGACAACCGTGCTGGTGCCTTGTTAGAAATTGTGATAGATGACGGAGCTGGCTGGAGTAAGCCCAGTGGCTGTGTCACTAGGCTGGTCTCCTGTTTGTCCTCACAGCCCTTAGTTTCGGAGCAGGGATGGAGGTGGTTGTTGTTGTTGGGGCCAATTGTGTCACTTGGCGACTCCGGGTCAGGACCCACCAAGGTTTCACACAGAAGATGAGCTAGAATTTGAAAAACGAAGATGGTTATAAAGACAGAATTAAGTGCTAAAGAATGAGACACATACCAAAGTGCTAAAGAGCAAGAAAACAGAAAGAGTGGGAAAAAATGACAAGCTGGCACAGTGGATAATCATCTTTCTTTGGTTATCAGCTGTCGTCGTGACACACCAATGACTGCATCCTGGCATTTCAGCAGAGGATGAGGTGAGAAAAGAACTAAAAGCATTAAGGAGTACACACAGGGGAGAAAGGGGGATGGACAAATGACAGCATGGCAGAGACGCTGACCTGATCCGTTTCGGTTTTCAGGGTGTGTGTGGGACAGGTACTCTCCAAATGCTCGCGCTGCTCTGTGGGGACACACACACACATAGACGACACGCATAAAGACGTTAAATCATGGGTGAAAAAGAAGGGATGAGTGGGAAAGGAGAGAAAAGGGAGAGAGAAGGGCAGAGGAATTGTAAATTATAATCCTAATTGCCTTCTTTGTAGGCTTGCGCCACCCACAGATTAAGATGGAGCTGTTTTATCTCCTCGCTCCAGGCAACCCCAGCCTGAGGGAGACATAGTTTAAGACAACAGGAGGAGATAGAGTGAAGGATTGTTTTAGGTCAGACTTAATTTCTAAGTGTGCCTTCGGTTTTCCTTGATTGGTGCATTTGCAGATGGCAGACTGTGGATGTGCTGGGGTTTTTTTTTTTGTTAGTGGCTCCACTTACTATATCTGTGAGTTGAGAAAAATGCTTGACCTTGACAGCAACAGACGGAGATTATTAATGTGCCTGTATAGCAAATAGATGCTAACAGGCTAATCTTTTACTCACAACTCTTTGCAGGCTACAGCACTTTACAGCCACATATAGCAAAAACTCAATACCAACAAGGGCTTCTCCTTTTCAAATAACAGCCCCAGATTTCACAGTTGACTGACACTGACCTCCTAATGTTCCTTTAGTGATTCTGTGTAACCAAAAAGGGATGAGAGAGACAAAGATGTTCTTTCAGTATCAGTATAGGTACTCTGGAGAAATGCGCTGCAGCGATAACTACAAGGAACGACAGAGGAGGCGACAGAGAACTGAATTAAAGACTGTAAGCTTACAAAAGAAGAAAATACCACTGTAGTAGTTTACTGTGGTTTTATTATATGAGCAAACCACCTGCCAACCATTTGAAATATCCTGTTTATAGTTTCAGCTTACCAACAGCAAAGCTTGATGAACACATGCAACCCCCTACTGCTCTAATAAGGGATCTATAATTCCGCCTATTTTAGCATTTAATGTTTTAATGTATTAATTTTACTTGAACACTGTCAGCTGACTGTATGCACATTTTAAATGTTGAGTGTATCTCTAAAATGGAAGGATTATGAATATTTTATTCTATTTTTTATGAATAATCTGATGTGTTCAAAAAAAAGAGTTACACTATCAAGTAATAATTAAACAACACAGCCCAAATGTTTCTAGTGATTCTGCTTTTCCAGTACAGCTAACTGCTGACGTATCTGTGCTGAAGAATCCCTCGTATGCAGGAGAATCTGTGGGTGTACACCTCCGCCCCGGCACCACCGTCAATTATTCAAGCCTGTCCAGCACAGTAGGCATACACACACATATACAAACTGACTCACACAATCTCCATCACAGAAAGAGTGCAGTGAAAACACTTATTTGATGCAACCTTCTTTCCTCTCTCTCACACAGTTTCCTTTTGAGACAGAGCTCTGTATTCCTAGTGCACTTTGTGCTCTTTCACCCCTTTAACCCGAGGCTCCTATTGAGACAGCACACAAAAAACCCTGACTGACAAACCTGACTTTTCCATTTAATGATAAAACCTGACTTGTTTGTAGCTGTTCCACATATGGATATTCTCTGGCCTGCTACATTAAAATATAAGTAAAGTAAGTGAAATAACTAGCAGTCCAGTAAGAGAAGTTAATATTCCTGTATGTATCTCACCTCTAGATAACTGAAAAACTATAAAATAATTTGTCCTTCAGTTGGATCCAAGCAGAGAACCATATAAATGTGATAATATGTGTTCTGATCCACGTCCCTTCAGCCTCCTTCCATTGCTGTGATGTGCAAATACTGGAATAAAAAAAGAAATAGAAAGTGGTGGAAAGTGGTTAAAGACATTGTGCAAATGAATGCACATTTTCCACATACAGTGGGTTTTGATAGTACTCTATTATAATGCTAATAGAACTTTGCAACATGAGAAGATCATGTAATTAAATGACCAAACTTCAGATTATGGAATGGAAATATGATCTTCCTAATGGTTATGTTTGGCCCAATCCCTAGACTGTGATCTTGTCTTTCAAACACAGATCAAAACAAATCACTTATGTCTTTGAATCCTTGGCTATTACCAACTAAATCCTCTTTTTAATGCTGAGCAGCTCTTTTGAATCAAATGTAAGTACACTATTTGGAATTGCATAAATTGAGTGTTTATATGAGAAAAGTTTAAAATATATTATATCATCATTATTTCATATATATATTCTATGATATAAGAATGTTGGAGGCAGGCCCCACTAGGTGAGTATGGACCAGGAGAAAGATGTGAAGTAAATTCAATTAAATTTCATTCAACATCACGGCACTTTATACTGTAAGGTAAAGACCGATCAACAATAGAGAGAAAACCCCAACAATCAGACAACCCTATACGAGCAAGCACTTGGTGACAGCGGGAAGAAAAAGCTCCCCTTTAACAGGAACAAAACTCCAGCTTCCACACACTGTGGAATAAAGTCAGAGATTAAGAATAACTAATTCAATTCAGTTTTTTTTATATAATGCCAAATCATAACAAAAGACAGTTGCCTCAAGGTGTTGTATATTGTAGGGTAAAGACCCTAAATATAATAAAATGAAAATGTGAGCAAGCGCTTTGACGACAGTGGGCAGGAAACACCCCCTTTTAACAGGAAGAAACCACCAGCAGAACCAGACTCAGGGATGGTGAGGGGAGGAGGACAGGACTAGGTCACGGTGTGGAAGAGATTCAGAGATGAATAATAGCTTGTTTTAATGTAATGCAGAGTGGTGTATAAAACACAGAGACTTAAAAGAGTTATGTGAAGAAGAAACAGTCAGTGCATCATGGGTAACCTCTAACAGCCTAGGCCTCTTGCAGCATAGCTAAGGGCAGTCTCCGGGTCAGGTAATGTATATGATAAGAGTTAGCATATGCTATAATGCTATAGTAGATCTTTTTTTATTATCCCTGCTAAAAAAATTTGGAGCTTGTTGAGGGCTCAGTAACCTGCAGTGCATGCCTCTGACCCAGGCCTTTCCTGGCCAGGGGTTTGCAGAAAGCTGGTGTGGCTGTTAGCACAGCCGTGAATCGTTTGGTTCCAGCTCGTGAGAGTTGAGGCTCGGGTGTGAAATTTATGGTTTTTAGGGCTTTTGTCGTTAACTTGGTTTCCCTAGGTCTTTCCTGTGTTGTAGTTGTGTGTCTTATTTTGGAAAAAATATTTACACGTTACTATAGCGACCAGAGAGCATTAAGGGGCAGAGAGGAGGATGTTACTCTCAATGTTGTTGGTGCATTTCAGGAGGACGCTGCTAATAAAGTTACACAATTACAAAGTGAATTCTTGTTTATTATTATATTTACAAAATACCAGTTTTTGTCTCGGTCGTATCATTTTATTTTGTTGTATTTATCAGCGACATCTTAAAGGCCGGTCCATGAAAATATTGTCTGACATTAAACCGGTCCGTGGTGCAAAAAAGGTCGGGGAGCGCTGCTCTAGTGCAAACCAAAACCCTGAATTAAATAAATGGAAAAAAATTGAATGGATAAACAGTCCTCAGTTCAACAGGTTTTTACTGCAGAACAAAAACCGCACACAAAACAAATTAAACGATAATTTAAAATGGTTCTTCTGTGTCCGCAGAGTCCTTTTGGCTCCTACACTGTTTACCCTCAGTAGTTAAAACTGCAACTAATGTAAACCAAACTCTTGAGAGTTTGGGGGTGTTGTTGAGGACTAATGCTTTGCAAGTGCTGTGACACCATGCAGCTCCTTTCACTACATTTCTAAAAATAGCTCACCATGCCGCTGCAGTTCTGCTACTGCAACTTCTTCTCTGAAACTCCGACTTCTTCAGTTGTAATGCTAAAGCTGCGTGTGCATGCGCTTGCATACGAACATGTGAGTCTATTAGTACTTAAGGGCGCGGAAAAAAAAGAAATGTTTTTGTTTGTGTGTGCGCCTGCAGTACCAACAATCACAATTAAGGACACTTGTGATAAATGTAGTCTATACTTCAATCAGCAGGTGTCCCTCAGAACCTCTGATACATTTTCATTTAGCCCACCTGTTTTATAATTCAACAGGCTGGGCACTCTGATTAGAAGCAGCAAACAATGGTGCAAGAGGCACACATCATCCATTATACATGAGAGGAAACAGAGCTGGAAATGGATAGAGCAGAACGTCTCTCAATTATCCACTACACAAAACCTTTCTTTGTACATAGCCGTCTTATATTCACGTTTTTGCACCAGCTTCATATATGATACGTGAGCAAGGGATGGGGGCAGTGAGGTAGCAACTAATAAATAGTCTCCGGTGAAAAATGATGAAGGAAAGGGAAGAGCTTGACAGTTAGATATGAAATTCGTCCTGCATGCTCTCAGCCATGTGACGGGGTTTTGGGGAAAGAAACAAGTTAGGGAGGGGAGATTCTGAGGAGCAGGGAAGTGATTACAGCTGAGAGGAAGCGCAGTGTAGAAAAATTTGACCATATTGAAAATGAAAGGTAGGCTAAAGCTGATGAAAGACAGGTGGATAGAAAGCACAGACAGGACTGTGAGAGACTGAAAGATGAAAAATGATGGCAGACTTAGTTTGAAGGTGCACCTAAAAAGCTAAACATCTTTTGTGTGATTTCATTTCTTAAGGGGTAGTTTAAGCTGTAATGAAGGATGGCATGGGTTCAATCCAGTGTCCTGGACTGACTCCAATCAGATTAACTTGTCTGACAGTGATGGGCTGCTTGAGGTGGCCTTAAACCCTAGAGGTAAAGTAGACATTTGTGTCCGACAAGACAATGTTTGTTAATTTGCCCATTATGGCAGTTTTGCAGGAGATATTATATATTATTAGGAAACTAAATGTTTCATTTGGCAGTTCGTTTGTTTTTTATTGTAGGTGTCCTTCCTGGCTTAATGTGCCACTGGGTGGAAATGAACCAACAACTTTTGGCTTTCCAATATATGTAAACCACTGCACTATATGTTATCCTATATGGCCACATAACTATGCATCGGCACCGTCACACAATTTACCTCCAACTCTCCCCAGAGTATGCATCACAGCTGAGCAGACAGTGTTTTCATGGTAAGAAACAATTAGTCTGCAAAACACACAGTAACTGAAAAGTCATGAAACAATGACATCAGTGTTTTTTTTATTTACAATAAAAGTCTTTCCATTTTAACAACTGTCTTGCCACTAATGCTGTTTGCCATTTTTAGAACAGTAACTTATTTAGTATGCTATTGTTTATTAGTGCAGATGCTTAAGGCAAGCATCCCAGCATCTGTTTTCATTGACTCTGCAGCCTAGCAGACAACAATATGAAAATTGTTGACATCCTGCTATGTTGTCACCCGCTTGGTGAGATGCAATGTTGAAAAGTAAGCAAAAAGCATCACCTGTGTCTGTTTCCGCTGTTGCATCAATCATGCCTTGCACACGTCACCAATTGGTACCTTAAGCTGCAATTATGGTTGATGCACTGGCCATTGTTTGTCCAAATTATCGTACCAAGACAGTCCTGTAAACATTGATTGGATTGAACTCAGAGAAAGAAATCATGACTGGGTTGGGAATAGCAAAAGTTGAAACAAATCAAAGCCATTGCAGAGATTTTCTTTAAAGTTTTCTACTGGATTTCTTATATTTTCAGCTGGTTGCAGTATTTCTTTTAGTACCACCTGCAAATCTCTGTGTATCACTGAAACGGCTTCAAAGATTGACCCACTCATACAATCATATCACCAATCAGGCCGTGTGGCTGCCCCCTCACACCCGGCTAGAGAAATCGAGGGGCACACTGCAAGCTGAAATGACACCAGAAAGCAGCGCCTTTCAGAAGTCGTGACGTTATTTTTGGCACGTGCCGCGATTCGCACGGGCAAGTGTGAACTCCCAGTCAGTTAGCTTTGACTGGCTGTCATACACTGAATCTAGATACTTGAAAATCCAGTACTGCCTGGACTAATGGGCCATTCTTTTGTGTCTGTTCAACATTTCCAGCTCTTTAAGTACTTGTTGTTCATGTTGTTTGAAAGATGGGGGAAAAAAAGCATATTCTTTATGTTGGAAACAGCAATTTCAAAGGTCGAATTATAATGAGATGTTTAATAAGATGATGATGCATCCTTGAACACAACACCAACTCCTGTTTTTTGCTGTCCTCAAATTTAAATGACTAAATCGCTTTGTTTGCACCCCACCAGTATTCTGATCTCATTATTCAATTCTTCTGTTCAGTAGAACAATAAATCTTTTTCATAATGCAACTGCAGTAAAAATAAACACTTAGCTTGGATTGTTGAAAACATGTTGGTTTGGGATAAAATTACTTCTTTGGTGGGAAAAGGGGACATTTGTTGTCATGGTTCCTGTAACGTTAGGTAGGGAATGAGAGGCAAACAGTAATCTTCTTTGTTAAGGTCTGACATTTTGCTGATCCATTCATTAAAATCTCTTTCATATGCACCCTTAATGACTTGTTTCCCCCCCCCCCCCCCCCCCTTTTCCAAAAA
>VUQR01024184.1:38649-61507 GCA_015108515.1 Hemichromis elongatus
CTTACTCTGTCTGTCTCTCTCTCCGGATATGAGCATGTACGTGGGGTAGCTGCACAGCTGCCAGAGTGAGGCTGAAAATACCCAAACCCCTTTCTCTCTCTCTCTCTCTCCCCCCACCCCCCCCTTTCTGTCTCTCATTGATCAAAAAAATGCAATGGGAGGATTTCATGGGTTGGCGATATCACCATCTTCCTCATCGTGCTCACAAAGGTGGAAGCAGGGGGTGTGTATCTGCAACAGTGGTGTCATCCACCTCCACCTCTGCCATTCATTTTTTGGGGGACTGTGATCTCTGTATCTTTACTTATTTATTTCCTGGTGTTACATAATCGGTCATTTTGGTGAAAGCCCCATCCACCCCCTCTAACACACACACACACACACACACACGCTGTAACTGGCTCCTACTCAGCCAAAGACAGGATGATGCACTGCAGCGCTGTAAATATTTCTTCAATTAATAATACCAATGGCGCTTTAGACTGTGATTTGTTCTATTTTTTCTTTTTCTGTTTTTACATTAAATGAAATTCAACAGATGAACTGTGTTGACCACTGGACTCGTATATACCCCAAATAGTTTATTTATCTCATGGGGAAACTCTTTTGTTACAGCAGTTAAAAAAATAAATGAATAATAATAATAATAATAATAATAATAATAAGGATAGTAATAATAATATCTGCCCCCCTGTGGCAGACCACAGCAAAGTACACTGCACTTGCCACAAGTCTGAGTGATTGAAAATCTCCATCATGTTGCAGTAGACATTGATGGATCTCAGCTTACTTTTTTGCATACACTTCACTAACTGTGTTGGTCTTCCAGTTCAACGTGGATGCCATACCTCACCATATTAACATCCTTTCCCAGCATTGCCGGCGTTTTCCTTGTGAAGATGCTCGGCATGTCTCTGGTCTTATTCACATTCAGAAGCAGATGATTCCTTCCAGACCACCATCCATCCCTAATACATCTAATCTAATATTATCATATTTCTGACCTTTTCACAGTAGGCTGTAATATTTTGTGGGAACCAGAAAATATTTAACAGAATATATATGTAGAAAATGTGTATTTCACACTATGGCACTGTGAGTATTTCTTACAGCAGTTTGTCACAGTGTATGCACACATGCATGCATAGTGTGGGACATGCATACTGTAAATTATGTAAACAGGCAGAGGCACAGGCAGCAGATGAATCACCAAGCAGCCTAACAGCCGATTAGCCTTCAAACATCAAGTCAATCAATCTTTCAATCCATGGGCCATTTCGCCAGCAGCTCGAATGTACAGGACGTCCTTGGGCTTTTTATCTATTTGTTGTGGACTTGTCCTGCACACAGCACACACAGCCACTCTCGGGAACAGCACGCAGTAAGACAAAAGGAATGAAAATCGATAAATAAAGGAAAGCACCTTTGGGCTTGTGTGAGCTGCTGTAGGCCATTAAGCAGTAAATAATTCCAGGCAGCTCTGATGAGACTTGTGGAGCTTATGTGGGAAGACTGCAAATGACCATGAGAGACAGAGGAGTGAATGAATGAAAAGAGAACAAATGAGTTTCTCATTCAAACCAGAAAAAAGATGCCAAAGTGGTAAGAAGAGAATAAGGACACAGGGATTTTCCAAGGGCTGCAGTCTAACACAGCGGGATACCAAATATCTGAAAATCAAAAAAAGAGAAGTGTGACAAATCATTGAAAGACAATGAAAATGGGAGGGAGAAGAAGGACACACAAAACAATAAATCCACATCTGTCCAAGATATTAGTGTCTCCTCTGACCCTGACAAGCACTCGACGTTTGATTGATTGTAAAGCAGATCAATATTTGAGTCTGCAATGTTTATAACAGCAGTCAGCCAAGTGGTCTGATAGTCCCTTTGTGTGGGCTGAACGTACGCTCCACTCTCAAATTAGATTTTTTCACAAGTGCACATTTTGTTAACAAAACATCTTGGCAGTATCAGCCGTTGACTGAAATAGATTAATGACTATTAGATTGATTGACAAGAAATTTTGCACAGGGTCACAGAAGTTGACTCTTAATGGCTTTGCTGATTCTCTCCAGCACTTCCATAAAGCTGATAACTGTGATTGATTGTTAAATATATATATATATATATATATATAAATATAAATATATATATGTTGATATATGGTGTGTACCCATTAAAAACAGCATACACATTTACACAGCCACTATATTAAAAGAATCTCGCTAATATTGTGGATTTCCTCCTGTTGCTTTGAAAACACCTCTAACTCTTCAAGACATCAACCTCATAAGACCTCATTAGGTGTCCTGTTTCACTACAGCTCCTTTAGGTTTGTGTTCTTTTTTTTTTATTGTAAGGTGGGGAGTCCATCAATCAAGCTTGTTTTATTCCAAGTACATCCCAAAGTTGCTTGTTCTTGTCAAGTGAATGTTAACCACCACAGCATGGAGCTGCTAGGATTAAATAGGTGATAATGTCAAAACAAAATCAACAAAGTGTTCCCAAAGAGAATTGCCAAAAGCAACAAACTGTTCTCCTTCTCCATCCCTCAAGTGCATCTTGCTGCCGTCAGCTAATGATACACATGCGCCTGCCCATGATATAAAAGAAAGAGTGACGCATCATGTTTTGAGTCACATTTTGAGGTCATATTTTCCATTTCTTCACGGGCCAGCTCTGACATATGTGACACCGAGTTATAATAGCTTTGGTGCAACCTCTAGCTCAAAACATATATTTTTAGAATAACTTGTTTTAGATTTATATACTTCCTATATGACAAAATCCAGGTCAGCTTCAGCTGGTAAACCAGCATTGGCAGCTGGATATACTTTATGCCCACTAAAAGTGCTGAAGCTGGCATTTGGCCTAGATCACCGGCGTACCACTTCAGAGGGCCACCGGCATTACTGTACACCCTTTTACTTGTTTCATTTTGGTGGATCACAGAAGCTTTCACAAGCAATAAAATTTGGTTTTGCTTTATTTGATCATGATCAAAGTTACACAGTCCAAGCGCATTAAGCTGTCACATGCTATCAGTCCTTTAACTAAAACTTTATCAGTCCATCAGTGAGGAAATGTGTGGGAAACAGATGATAAAAACACCAACAGAGAAAGCAGTCAGACCATTAACAAGACTATAGAGCAAGTCTGAACAGTGATAATGAACTCTGCAACTCTAATGATCTCTGCATTTTGTTATTCTGTACAATGTTCTGCATACATTGGTGCAAATTTCAAATCAGAATTGTGAAACATACATCGTTTTTAGAGACACTGGGGGAATTTTAATGTAAAGGTGTAGGCACGTGTAGCCAGCATAGTGTGGTGTAGGAGAGCTTAAGAGTGGATAAAAACTCTTAAAGCTAGCTAGGCTTTAACCTCTGAGACCAAGGAAAAAAAATGTGTTGATATTTTGACCTTTTTAGATAACTGTAGGTATTGTGGAAGAAAGAAACATCTTACAGCAATTTCTTTTATAAAAAGCTCTTATTTTTATTTTTTTTATTTTCTATTCCATGTTGGATGTCAGGTCTAACTTATCACAGAATGATGTGATCTAATGTGTCGGTGTAAGTTGATAGGTCACACCATCTATTTCACACACACATGACCATGCATGGAATGACAGAAGGCTGAGTAGGAAAGGATTTTACTCAGAAATGTGTACGGGAAGTCATACTTTTTTTTTTTTTTTAAAGGATCAGGTGAAAGGTCAGGGATCAACATACCAGCTTTCTAGGAGCCTAAATTGAGGCAAAATGGATAAGAAGTGTTGTCTAAGATAGGGTTCTGTGGTTTATGACACACTCCCAATCACAGGACACCAGCCTGTGGAGGGACCCAGCTGCTTATCCAGACACAAAAAAATAACTATTTGAATGAACATAAAAAAAAAAAAATCATACGTGGTTAAATTGCATTATTTTAGCATTATGCAACTCTGTTATGCCAACTTGTGGTCGAGTCAGACCAACTTAATAATTTTGTGGCAAATCAGCTGAATTAGCTTCATTTAATATAGTTATTTTTTGGAGCATTTAATAAAGTCAGAGTCTGGTTAGCTTGTCATGCACATTTTTTTTCATCCAACTACATGTATTTAGGAGGGTCGTTGGGGAGGCTGGAGCAGCTGTCAAGAGGTGAAGCGCACCCTGGACTTGTCTATCGCAGGGAGGCAGACAACTGTTGACACTCATATTCACACATATGGGCAATTTAGAATCATTAGTTAACCTAACCTACAGACACGCAAACACTCTTCATAATCTTATTGAGTTAGTTATAGGGTACTACTAGGACCCAGTATCCACTGGTATCTGGGTCATGCCATGAGCATATAGGCTGAAAAATGTCTTCAGATATGGTAGGGTTTCAGTTTTAGAGAGAAACACCTGGCTCTCGTTAATATGCTTTGATATTTTTGAAAACCTACCTAAACCTACTGTGTGATGTAATCAGAGCACCTGCAGCCCTGTCAGCTGTGGGAAGCACTAGCCGGCTTCAACCCAGTTCAGCAGGTGGGGTTAAAGTTGAATTCACAAAGACAGGAGATGCACAATATAATGCACGTTTAGCAAATCTAATGTTAATTAGAAATTAAACAGCATTAATAGTTTAAAAAATTAAACTTTGAGCTGAATAAGTATTCTACATTTATATGTGTGTGTATGTTTTCAGCTGAAAATGCTCTTACTTCCTCTTCTACACATTAAAAAAAAATTCAGATCCCTATACATTTCTTCCTCTATATAATGGAAAGTTGGTGATGTCACTTTGTACCTGTTTAGGTTCCTCAGAAGCTGATATGTCCTCCTGTTAGAGATTCACCTTCGAACTCAAATGTCTGGCCCAGTTTCATCTCATTCTATAACATGAAAATACCAGGATGTCCTCTTGACAGTACAGTAGGAGTCCAATCAAATACATTGGATAACCTTTGCTTGACATAGAGGTCTCACACTCATGTCTGACAAAAATATATATCGCTTGTTTTTAGGCTAATATGCACCCAGAGGAAGACTGATTAACTCTTAAAATTCATATATTTTCACATACATTGTTTCATTTATTCAATTCAGTTCTTTTCGATTTGTAATGCACCAAATCACCATAACAGTCACCCCAAGGCACTTTATATTGTAAGCTAAAGATCCTACAGAGAAAACCCCAACAATCAGTGTTAGAGAGTTATCTCTGGGATGCTGGCATGATAGCTCTCTAACAATCAGACAAATTCCAGTGAGAAAACACTTGGTGACAGTGAGAAGGAAAAACTCCCTTTTTACAGGAAGAAAGCTCTGGCAGAATCAGATTTGGGCTGGGGCCTGCCATCTACAATCACTGGTTGGGGGTGAGGAGAGGGAGAAAGGACGGTGCAGTTCACATTAAAGGATAGTATTACCAAGTCACAGTTAACCTACATAGTGCATTTTGTGTGCAGTATTCAATTAGGTCATCATCATTCGAGCGGACAGGTGCACAAACCCTTATGACAAAGTAGTCCGCAGCTTGTGTCAGCCATCATTTCCTGTCCTAAATAAGTGGGCGTACCACTGATTGCTTATAAATGTTAAACTGTAAAGACACAGCTGTCTGTGCAATAGACTACAACTTTAAAAACTAAAACTTAGACTTTTCCTTTACACTTGACAAATTAATGATATTTTTTAGCATTACATTTTTTAAACCGTAAGCTAGATAAAAAGTTAAAAAGATGTAATATTTTTCTACTCTTAAAATGTCAAGATTACTTGTTTTCCCTTTCTTAGAATGGTGAGGAAGGGTTTGAATACTGAGCCACCATCTTAGTCAGATCATGTTAAACCTGTTGTTAACGCTATGTGTTACACACACCATATATGCTTGTACTATTCATGTCTTTTTTGTAATTATTTTTCTATACTATATATCCAGATATTTAAACAAAGGCATTTTAGTTACACTTAGTTATAATTTCAAGGAATTTTTAAATATAAAGAAGAAAGGAAGGAAGAAAAAACGGATCACCAACAAACCTAATCCTATTTGTTTTGCAAGCGAATCCTACCATTATCCTATCATTAGAATCACTTCTTTCTTTGCATGCTTTTTTGCTACATCAAGCTCTCGTTATGGGAAAGCTGGTTTGTCACCTACTTTGGTCCAGACTGAAATATATACAGTTATAAAGATTACAGACATTGAATAGTACAAGCATATATGGTGTGTGCCTCAGAGCAGCTATCTATGAGCACTTATTTAAGAAAAATAAGCATATCAATAGAAAAATATATTTAAGACTAGTTAGGCCCATCTATCCACCCATTCATCCATCCAGCCTCAATATTTTTTGTAAATTATTGCGAGAATGGTTATATCAGTAGGCACGCCACTTTGCGACAGTTAATTACTAGAATCCTCAGAGATTAAAGCAATCCTCTATTTCTATTTTCTCTGTCATTGTAAGGTTTGCATTTCATTTTCATATCACCATCATGTATCTAACAACATATGTACAGGGAGAAAAGAAAACCCATCTAGCTCCTTCTGGCATTTCTACCATCTAGCTCCTTCCTTGTAAACAATGGAAGCAATAAACAAAAGTACTGTCGTTTCCATCCACCTAATGAATTGTCCATTATCGCTAGCATCAATGTTAACATGCCCAGTATGTTGAAAACCAGCTAAATGTAGCATGCTAGCATTGTGATTCTGAGCATGTAAGCATCCTGGTGTAAGCTTATTCTTTAAAGGGACACAAGTTGCAGGTTTCAAGAGCAGCTAGCATGAATGTAGAGTGTTTATCTCCTTTGAAGAATAACGGAATTATAGGACATTAAAAAGATGTAAATGATGATACTGCTAAAACCTCCATTACCACTGCCAGTTTAGCATAGGATGAGCTGCATTGATTTCCTATGTAAAGGGAAGGCACAGATGCCTTTGAAAACTCTTTAGGCTAATAGGCTTGCCCGTAAATCTTGCCAATGCTTCTATGAAGACAAACTTTATATCTCTCGGCATAATAACCTCAAAAGCTTTTACAGTAAACCCTGTCTCCTGAGGAAGGTAGGATAGCTGTCTGGAGTCAAGGAAAAATAAAGATGGTGCTTAGGTAACAGCACGTTGGAGTGCAAAGGGAGAAAATGATGCGTCACTCCTTACAATATTTGCATGAACAACTACTAAACAGACAGACAAAAGGGTTATTAAATACATGTGTGTCAGATATTTTTATTCTTTCTCGCTAGTCATTAAAGGGCATTGAAAAAGCTGTTGCATATCTCTGTGAAAGTGAGGACCTTGCTCACCTGATACAGGGAAGGGATAAGGAGAGATGGATGGCAGCAGTAAAATGACAGAAAGTGTGGCACAGAAATGAAGTGTGCTGTGGAGGAGAAGAGGTTTTCATGGCCAGATGATGGATAGTGTAATCCGTGGGCAGGGACTGTGCTCTTTGTATGTGTGTGTGTGTGTGTGTGTGTGTGTGTGTGTGTATTGAGTTAAACTGGGAGGTCGGGTCTCAGTTCAGTCTGACTATTATAAAATTAAGTGCTGTTGTATTTAAAATCTCCTGAATCAGTTACATTTTACCATGAAGCCTCCACGCATATAAAAAATGCTCTTGTAGCACGGAGTAACTATTTGTCACCCAAGTCTGATATATTGTTCCACCACACAACAGGCATCACTGACTTTCTGGAAAAATCTGATCCACACATTTTGTCAAGAAGAGTATCTCATTTTGTACTCATTTTCACCCAACAGTCTACAGCTAACATAGACAAACAAACTGCCTTAATTTTCCCCCTCTGTGACTGCCACAGAAGCACATGTGACAACATCATAATGGCAAACACACTATGAGCACTTTCTCAGCTTTGCACACTATAAGCAGAAGAATTTTCCCTTTTTCTGTGTGTTATCCTTGTATGTATAAGACAGAACAAACTGCCAGTAGCAGTAACTGAAGTATGTAAATTATGTTAATGGCTTAAAAATGTTGTTCAATTTAAAGTGAGGCTGTGGGACACAGTTTATATTAAATCATCTAGCAGAATAGGTACCAAGTATGTGATTTTTACATTCTGCATTGCACAGTCACGAAACACAGTCTGACATCACTTTTCCAAAGTGCTCCAGTTATGAAGATGAGAGATGTGTGTGCCGCACAGGTCAGACAATCTCTGAACTTTGAGGCTGGCTGCAAAAACAAAGTAAATGAAAATAAGAAAAAACATCTTTCTGGATCACCAAGTCAGAGATACCATGTAACCAAGTTGAAATGCTGTGATTTAATCTCCCTTAAAGAGAACAGTTTAATCTTAAAATCCCCAAAACACACATGACTTGTTGCTAAAACTCATGTGAATGATCAGCAAAACTGCAAAAAACAAAGTTACATAACATTTCTGGATATTAATGTTCTCATATAGTGAACAATTTTCTTTTTCCGTGGTCCTGAAGTCAGAAAATAAGTCTGTGTAGCTCTTCATACTGCTTATAGCAGACACTATCCAGACTTGAAGGAGAACTAACTGAGGAAAATGACTGCTGTGAATACTAATGTTCAGAATGACCTAGACAGAGCATTTGGCAGAGTCTGGGAAAAAGATGGCTGACCCTAAATGAGTCCAAGGAGAAAAACAGACAAAAGAGAACAGACTTTAAAATAGAGGACTGTAAGTGGGCAGATGAGAGACAAAAATTTAATAGATAGAGGTAGATAGGACCAGCGGGGGAAATGAAACTGACTGATGAAATAAGACATTAAATAAAAAAGATAGAGAGACCCTTACTAGCTTTGACAAAGAGGGTCTCTAAATCAGATTCTTACATGTGTACACAGCATCTCAAAAAGTGAGCTTGCGTCACACACGGAGGCCTCGCCTCCACCCCTTCACTTCCTCCTCAGGGAGTCAGGGCAAGCCCTTATTATCTATCACCAGTAGACACGAGCTTCATTAGAGGGCCGAACCGTAGTTTCTTTCCAAGTGACTCACCCACCATTTCTCAGTGTCCTTTCTCTTCCATCACAGGATGGTAATTGCATTCACCATGGATAACGGGAATCCCGTGGTCGAATCATCCACCCACTCCCCTGTGACATTCACACTGCTACAATAAATGAACTATGGAGTCCCGCATATGATGGGGAGGATTAAAAGCCTTTATTCAATTATATGACGTGAGGAACGACAACACAGAGAATGCCAAAATTTAAAACATCACACTCTGCCCATCAGTTATGGTCTTGATGTGTTTTGTCAGTAGGCTACTCATCACCCACACCTACTAATGAGACAGGATTGAGAATTTTGCACCAGTAATAGCTGCCTTTGCTACAGGCAAGTCATAATTTGAAGTGTTTAAGAAATGCTGTGGACACTACACTTGCTGCATACAAAGATTTTTTTCCTACTGGTACAGTGAATCACTTTAGCAGCAGTGTGAGTACTGCATAGTGCAGCTCTATGTGGTGTTGACAGTGATGGGATGGCTCTTTACCCTACTAAGGCGGCTATTACTATCAGCCCTGTGGTTTGTGTGTTCCAGAACTAAAACAGGCTCTCTCTTTTTTAGACCGCAAAGCTCAGAAGTGTCAGAGCGTTGCTTCGTCAGCTAGAAAGTCAAAGTGTCACATCTTCCTCCGCAGTGATCTTTGACAGCCTGTTAATTCATACATTTTGACTGGTAGTTGTATACCACTTTGCCAGTCCTACTGACCACACTACAGTACAAGCCACATGCACTCATTCATAAAACACTTTTAATCAAATTTCTAATTCTGCTCCTCCTTACACGGTCTTAAATAATCAAATAACCTTATCTTTGAGACCCCACAGTACCTTATCACCCAGTAGAGCACTTCATGCTGTCTTCCCTGTGGTTTGTAAAGTATTTAAAGGCAGAGCATTCAGCTTTCAGGACCCTTCTGTGGAATCAGTTTACAGTTTGGATTCAGGAGGCAGACACCCTATCTACTTTTAAAATTAGGCTTAAAACGTTCCTTTTGATAAAGCTTATATTTAGGGCTGGATCATGTGAACCTGAATCCTCTCTTAGTTATACTGCAATAGGTTTAGGCTGCTCGAGGCTCCCATGATGCACTGTTTCCTTTTCACTCACCCTGCTTTATACACCACTTTGCATTAAATCATAAATTATTATTAATCTCTGTCTTTCGCTACAGCATTACTTTCGTCCTGTCTTTGTCCCCTCCTCTGATTTGGCACTATATAAATAAAACTGAACTAAAACCAACATGTAACAGCAACAAAGGTATGCATTTTATTTGCCAGTTCATCTCTTTCTTCAACTCTGCGTGGCTATTGTTTTATCAGAAAGATCAGCATTATCCTGTAAGTAATCAGCAACCCCGCAATTCTCATCCAATGGGGATTTAGATGTTATTAAATCCTGTGCACAGAATTGCAGGATTTTCAATGGACAAGTCAGTTGAAAAATAAATGGCTCACTTTTATTCAGTCTGACTGTTGCAGTGTAAGCAGGGGGATTTACAGTGTTGTAAGGGGTGATATAACTCTAACAGGGAAGTCCTACAATCTCATTACTGGTCCAGAATCACCCCTGAGAATAATGGCATTCGTGTCGACTCTTAAGATTCAACTACACTTTGTGTGATTGTGTATGTGGTGTAGATACAACAGAGAGAGAAGTGGGAAGTCCTCCTCCCTACGTGACACCCATGCCTATTTCCACCTTGTCTCACCTTGGAACTGCAGCACACCTTACTCATCCATTTCTCCTCTTCTCCAACCTTCCCTCGCTACTAAATCACTTCTAACACTGGTTCCCAGGTGACATATTTCCCATATGTGCTCTCCAGTTGGCAGAGGAGAGAGTGGTTTGATTCTCTGAGAGGTAAAGGAGATGCAGGTTGAAGAAACGGTGTGGAGTAGGCCTGTGGATATGACTGTAAGACGTGGGGAAACAGAAATATTTGATGGTAATCACAAAAGACAACAGGCTGATGTATCATCTGTAGGCATGGATATGGTTTTTTCCTTTAAAGATCAGAGGGTCACCCAACTCTTTAACTCCATCCATCCATCCGTCCGTCCATCCGTCCGTCCGTCCATCCATCCGTCCATCCATCCATCCATCCATCCATCCATCCATCCATCCATCCATCCATCATATAACAGTAACCCAACACTTGAGGTCTCTTCTTGATGTAAGTAGGTTTTATGCTTTCAGATTTATAGCTTCACCAAGCTGTACCTTCACCCAGGGAGACTTACTTAACTGCAGAGTTTGCAAGGGTTATAATGTAAACAAAGTCCAGTAGCATAAGCGTTTATGTGAATGAATGGATGCTGCTCTGTTAGTGAGGTTTTACGACAGGTAAATCAATGACACGTTATCCTTCTAGAGGCTCAATGAATGATAGAAGCCTGTTCGTCTCTGTTTACCCAGACAAATTTCAGCATTTATTTGCAAAGAGAAAAGGAGAGGGAAATATTAAGGTTGTCAATTTCAAGTTTAAGATATAACTACACGTCCGCTGACAACAGATTTCCTTTTCATATTTGTAAACCCACTATCCTTTATTCTATAAACTATGAACGTCAGGAACAATTGTCCTTTGCAGGAACAACAGAATGGTGTCACAGAACAGAACAGTGATTTACTGCAGCTTGGGGGACATCATGATGAAACTGAATGTGAAGCCAAAGTGCCAGACAGAGTCCGTCTGTCCCATAGACAGCACGGTCTGCCCTGTGCTGCAGCTTTCCATCATTTACTGACTCTAACAGCGACAGATGGAGGGACAACTGGAGAGACAGAGGAATTTAAAATGACACAGAGAACAGTCAAAAGATGACAAGTTAACATACATGTCGCATTACAGTGCATGCAGACGGCTTGTTGTTGTAGTAGATAAAGCATGCACTGACCACAGCAATGTTGTTACTGTGTTCCACTGTTATTAATTAATTTTTAGAAAAGAAAAAAATATTTTTAAAAAGTGTCTTTTATCGTGTTACATCAGTCTATCTGTCCATCAGTTCCTCAATTCATCCATTCAGTTCACAGTCACAGGGGAGCTGGAGCCTTTCCCACCTGTCATAAGAGGCAGGGTTCACCCTGGATAGGTTGGCAGTCTGTCATGGGGTGTGAAGTCTTGCAACTTAATTTTATAAACTTTTTCAGTGGTGTCACCAGGGAGTTGACATTTTTTAATTTAAGCAAACTGATGCGAGATGCACTCACCACACTAGAAAGGTGCCTCAACTCTTTGTGGCACAGATTTTTGTCCATGTTGACATGATGACATCACACAGTTGCTGCAGATATGTTGGCATTCATGATGTGACTCTCCAGTCCACCACATCCCAAGGGTACCCATGGGAGTACGTTGAACTCATTGTCAGGTTCAAGGCAACAGCATGAAATGATTTGAGTCTTTTGACATTGTTATCCTGCTGTAAGCAGGGTAGTCAGGCAGGCTCTGATTTGGTACCGAGGGGCCCAAACTGTGCCAAAAAAATATCCCCATTGCCTCCAGCAGCCTCAAACCCTCAAATTCTGACGCTACCATGCCAATGTTGACGTAGAAAACAAGATTCTTTTCAGTTTTTAAATGTCCAATTTTGGTGGAGCCACAGTATTCGGTTCTTAGCTCATAGTAGAGGCACCCGGTAGGGTCTTATGCTGTAGCCCATCTGCTTAAAGGTTCAACATGGACATTAAGTGACCCCTCAGCCTGAAGCAGTCTGGTCACTTTCCTCACACCTCTGGCATCTACAAGGTGTTTTCTCTCAGAGAACACCCAGCTGTTAGATATTTTGTCCTTTTCAGACCATTTTCTGTAAAGATTGGAGATGGTTGTGTAGGAAAATCACAGTTGATCAGTTAAACCACTTTAACTAGTCACTCGGACACAAACAGCCACACCACATGCACAACCACTGAAGGCACCTTTCTTCCCGTTATGATCCTCCGTTTCGTCACATCATTTTGACCACATCTACATGCCTAAATGCATTGAATCGCTGACATGTGATTGGCTGATGAGATATTTGTGTTAACAAGCAGATAATGAAGTGGGCAGTGAGTGTAAATAAGCATGTGCTTAGCCCAAACTGCAACAGCTATAATAAGCCTCTGATTTTGATTTTTATTGATTGAGCACCATTATCAGGCTAAATTAAACATTTGTGTCTTAATTAGCAAATGTTAGACATTTCATTGTGAGGCTGAGCATGCTGACAGTAGTATAAGGTCAGGGCAGCTCCACAGAGTTGCTACTCTTGCTGTAGACACTTCACATAAACTGCAGTGAAGTTTTTTTTTACTGAAAATAGGAAATCAAATCAGCACTCGGTGAGTTTACCCTGTGCCTTTAAAACAGCAACAGTTCTGTTGGATAATGGGCCACACCATCTGTTGGTGGACTCAGGCTCTATGTACAGGGTCGTTATCACATTGCAGACTAAATTTTAGATAGACAGCTTCCTGTTGGCATTATGTGACGGATGTGACTCTAACCATTTAAAATACTTAAAATCTTTGCACAACGCTGTATGTTGGCTGAGTCATTTCAGAGCAGAGATACCAAAAAAAAGTTTAAGATACCGTGGAAATGGGGCTGCCTTGACAGTTCTGGTTTCACAAACAAAACAGATCAAGCAAAATGAAAGATGGGCAGACAGACAGCCAGCAGATAGGCAGATGGATTATGCAGAGTAAATATAAACACTCAGCCAACAAACAACAAACGGTAGACTGACACACAGACTGACAGGGCAGACAGCGAGATGACAAAGGGCACATTGATCCGATTAAACCCCTTTGCTTCCCAGCTCTCTGCTCTTTCCCGTTGCTCAGCGGAGAAAAGGTCATTATTTCCTGACTGGGTTTCTCACTCACTGTGGCCTAATGCCGCAGAGGGCAGACCTGGCAAAATGTCTCAGATCTTTCTGAGTTGGCAAACAATAGATGAGAGACTATTGCATGAAGGTTTTCTTGTGTCAAACCTATGATGGCATTTTAGGTTTGACACAGGTACAAATAAAAGGAGAAGAGCTGGGATACTTAGTGAATGAGATTAAAACATCTTATATAGCAGTTTTCAGTGATGAAAGCAGGAAGCAGTGTAAAATCCAAGGATAAACAGCTATGCAAGTTCAAAAATAAAAGACAGAGCAGAGGTAGCTCATGATGAGAGCCCCATCTGGAGCATCAATGAACCTGCAAGCTATCAGAGAACGAGGGAAGTGATAAATGATTGGTCGTGGGTTAGCTGGGTCCTTGAGCTACAGGAGACCCTGATGCTGACAGATGATGCACTGCCACACACTGATGCACACACCAGGTTTGTGGAGGACAGTAAGGCAGTACCTGTGCTTGCTTTATTCATTAAAGCCACATTCAGTGATAGTGAGTATGTAGAAAATAATGGATGCAATACTGGATGTGACATTTTGATTCTGGGAGTTAATAACATTTCTTCCTAATGGAGCAAAAACCTTTAATTTTTTTTTTTTTTTTGCATTAGTCACTTCCTGCTTTTTACATATATCTTTTCCAGTCCAATTACTATGATGTACGCCTCCCCATTTCTGTGCCTTTACTTGTTGAATTCACAGTTTGTAGTTAGTTTGGTGGCCTGATTAATTCACTGAAAGAGCAGAGGGCAGACTAATGATAAGTATGATGCTTTTAGACGTGTTACTTATGATTTCTGTTCAGGCAGTCCAAATTATGTGAATTAGATCTTTAAATCTCAGTGAAAGGGATGGACTACAGCTCTGCCAGGGTTTCTTTGCCATCAGTCCGAGATTAGTAGAGAAAACTTGGTCCCTACTATATAAAAAAAAAAAATCATCATGGAAAAAAGAACAGAATAGCATCTCTTTTAAATTTCTCTGTGGGGGTCATGACGTCAGAGTGGATGTCTCAAGACCTAAGTATATTCAACTTACAGCAATGAGCAGCTGCAGTATAAACAACGCTGTAAAATTACATTATTAACGTCACTGCTTTCTGAATTTGCTTTTTCGACTTTAGCAAACGCGTGGGAGTTATTTTTATTGTGCCGAGAATACATAAAACCCATGGCTGTGGTTCTATCTGGGGAAAAGTTCTTCTTCTTTTAGAATCTGCAAACCTCGCTGACGTGCGTGGACAGTGAGGTACTCTCACCTCGTGTTCCTAATCAGCAGCTTCAGCAGGATATTATTAGCCGAACTGAGAGAAGCAGCAGCTTTGCTCAGACCTTATGCTGCATCAACCAACAGCTGTGACTGTGTCTCTTTGTTTTCATCCTGACCTCGGATGCTTTGTGCCTGTTAACATATCGCACATATACAACACACGAGACCTGTGTTCTCATGCAAGTGCACACAATTTGCCAAAAGTGGATATTATTCATGCTTGCACTTTCTGCAAGTTGATTTTGATTGTCTCATATTAGTTTTGGTGAGACTTAAATGGGCAAAATAATGTCTGTTGATCTTTGATTACTGGTGACACATTTTGCATGAAAGTAATTAGAATAATGGCTCAATGGCTCTTCACTTGTTCGCTGTTTGTTTATTTTTTATAAACATGGTTCTTCTGCCTGCTGCCTACTTCTAAGCCAAACAAATCACATGGCCAAAACTAAATAAATAAATGAACAATGCCTCGTGTCACACTTGGTTTTTGTTGTTGTGTGCAAAAACAGAATAGCTTTGTGCATGAATAAAAGATCATTTTTGACTCATTTGATTGTTCCAGCTTTGTATTTTTTTTTATGATTACGATAAAATTTCATAGGTTAGTTTTTTCTAGTCGGGAGAAGTAAGTTCTGGTCACTACCATTAAAAATGTAATCAAAGTGTAGTATTACAGCATCTTTATTTTAAAGGCTCTGTGTTGTTTACTGTGTGTAATAAACATAACTTTGGTTGTTGTAATCAGTGCTGGCGTTTCTTTGTATCCATTTGACAAAATGGATACAAAGAAACGCCAGACACACTTTTTATAATTTGCTTGCACTTTATAATACAGACTTATGGTATAATTTTCCAATATTTATCGTGTAATTCTATAGAATCATAGTGTAATTTACGAAGCTTAAATAATAAATGCAATATAACAATAAGGTAGCATTTTGGAGTTTTAAAGGAAAGGAAAAATTAGTCATATAGCAAGTAGTTTTGTTAGTATTAACCCAGTGGGTATTTCTTTAAAGAAAAGAAAAGAAAAGAAAAGAAAAGAAAAGAAAAGAAAAGAAAAGAAAAGAAAAGAAAAGAAAAGAAAAGATGTCCATCTGACATTATTATTCATGCATGCTATGTTAGAGTATTCTAACTTCACTTATTTTGTTGTAATTACATATATTGTACTGGGGCGCAGGCTGGACATTTCTGTTGTACTCTGATGAAACACTTTGCTTCATCCCTCCTTGATCACAGTCTGATTTTGCAGTCTCATCCTAAAAGTTGTTTTCTGCATTGTGTAAATTTCTTTAACTACTTTCATGGGGAGTCCTTTTAGCTTTTTGAGACGTTGTATTCTCATATGAGGACAATTTGTTTTGTTTTTTTCTGTATCTTGTGCTTTAGCTCGAAAAAGTTTGTTAAACAATGTTGGCTTTAAATAAGACAGATCAATTGTTGCCACAGGAATAAATAAATAAATATTTAAACAAACAAATACAATTTCTATTCAGAAGTGATGCTTAGTTTCTGTGCTTATGTGGTTGAGCCTATCCTTAATCTTTGCCATTGCTTTTCCATTGCAGTAAGGTACAGTGATGTTTTCTCATTTTTGCCCAATTTTGTGCATTCTTTTTCACCATTTGCAAATAATCTCATTTCCTCTGAAAGGGAACTGTTTCAGACATGCTAACTAACAATTAAATTCTTACAAGTGGGCTGCAAATTTCACACACATTTTGTCACTGGAAATCAACTAATCTGTAGTGACAGAGGCGACAGAATGTGTGACTGCTGTGTGTGTGTCTGTGTGTGTGTGTGTGTGTGTGTGGTGGGGGTAGAGACGTTTAATGGACTGTATATGGGAGTGGTTCAAGGTGACAGTTAGATTCAGGAGTGCTTCAGTATCATTTCACCATGTTTTCTGTGAATTTTTAAAATAAAATTGCGCATCAAGCTTCTCATATGTGAGAATTTACAAACTTTGTTCAGACTTCAATAGGAAAACAAATTACCTTATATGGACATAAGTACTAGGCCACTACTCATTATACCTGTAGTAGCTGCTCAGCCATGTAAAGCTATGGCATGAAACACCTGGCTAACAGTTTTTGTGCTCATGTTAATGCCAGAGGAGATTTGAAACTGCAGTTACTGAGTCAGCAGAGCATGCCTCAGCTCTTAGAAAGCCTGCTATGTAGCCTTATATGGTCTGAGGTGCTGTTATTTCTAAACACTTCCACTTTGCAAAAATAACTTAGAAGCAATCGTAGAACTTACTTGTTGCAATGATGGCATCCTATTACAGTACCACCCTCAAATTCAGGAATCAAACTACCAGCCCCAAAGTGTGGCTTTTAAAACAACCATTCAGGTAATGTACTTGAGAGAACTAACCTAGAATTACAATGTGAGAAGGGAAGAAGTTAGGATACTTCGTAATACTTCAGCCACAAGAAGGACCCTTGCAGCAGATGGTGGGTCTCCCACAGAGCCTTGATGTCAACATCATACAGTATATCTGGGATTACATGAGAGCATGAACAGTGATGACTTCTCAAAGTACTTTGGAAGGAACTGCCAAGAGTCTTGAAAAAACTGTATGCAAGTATACTGAGTAGAACCGGTGTGTTTACCAAAGCCAATAGTGGCTACAACAAATATATTGTCTTGTATTGCACTCTGTGCAGTCAACAGGTTCATTCACTGGTGGTGTGGGCTTCAGAACAGCCCAGAACTATTTTATACTTTAGTATATATAATTAGAAATTAAACTGCAATTAAATAATTGATTATTTAACACAACATTCATGAATAATACAGGTATTAACTGATTACTCATTTATCAAACATCTTGTCACTGACATTAAAACTTTGGCCTGACGTTACAGTTCAATCATCTGTGTGTGACTTGTTCACTGCTTATTTTACACACTCTCCTTCTCAGTAATGAGTCAGGTCCAATGATCTGTCCAGTTCTTCATTTCTTTTATATGCACATATTTTAGTAATAAATGAAGAAAAAGCTTGCCACTAATGAATATCTAGATTATAAAGTTATCATCTTATTTTGCATGAATCTTTGCAAATTTCTAACAAATACCCTTGTGCTGTCCTTTGTAAGTTAATACTTACACATATTTCTGAGCTGAAAGCCTGGTTCATCAGCTTGGGGTTCAGATGGGTCCAGCAATTTAGAAGTTGTTTGTAATTGCTAGAGTTTGCTTTTTTTTGGTCTAGATTTCAATCTGCCAAAATTAGTGGATCGCTGCTGCAGGCAAGTACACAACAGAGCGATAAGAAGAAAATGAGATGTTGTATGTTCTGATACCAAATACACACTGCAGCTCCAGTGACGGTTGGCTGTTTAGTTTATGATTTTACTTCTCAGAAATAAAAAAGATGATTAAATTTCTATTATTCCACTGGTTATTTTATTTGTGTCTAGGAAGGCCTGCTGATACACTTCTGTGGATATAGGGAACCTTTCTGTGTGTTGACAGTCTATTTTTGCATTAACACGTCATAGATGTACTCTCACTACTGCAACAAAAGGTGTGACCCACTTAACTGCCCCTGATTTCTCAAAACCGTGCAGGCAGGGGGAAAAGAAGGGGAGTCAATGAAACTAGAGGGAGAAAATAGATGGCTGGAGCAGCGATCTGAGAGATAAAGAGTATGTCAGTGGTTGACCTTCTATTAATCAAACTGTCCTTCTGTTTAAGGTTAGAGATGACCCCTTTTTTCCATAAACAGTTCTCCAAATCTCTCACTACCTGTCACAGTAATCCGCTCAGGACGAGGTCATTGTCCACCAACACACCAGTGCTGTGACTCTTCTTGTTCCCTGTCAACCTTGCCTTCCTGTCAAGAGGCCGTAATTTTCAGGAAGCTTGTACTCATTCACCCCATCTTTTGGCCTTTCGCTTTCTTCCCCGTGATGTATTGATTGAGGCGAGGGCCACTTATTACCCCCTTGTTCTCCTCTCTCAGGTCATCTTTTTACCCAAATTCCCCCTTGTGTCCTCATTAATTAGCTAATGTGAGTCTCTCTTCCCGAGGAGGGTGGTATTAAACATTTTAGTACATGTAACTCACCGTGCTGTATGTGCAGATGTATAGTAAACAGTCCCACAGGTGCAACAGCTCCTAGTTTATGTGTCTTTTTTCCTTAAAATCCACAAACACATTTTGTTACAGAGAATGGGAAATGTGGGGTTTCTGAACCACTTATTTTAAAAATGAAAGTATGCCACCATGCTATTGAAGTGCAATAGCCCTTCAGTTCTCAGATAGATATACTCCTAGTTTATACATACAAAACTCAAACATTTGGGCAGTAATTGTATTTTACAGGCTAAACTTCTTCAGTGTACATCATTAGTATGGGAATGCGTGCCAAATAAGGGCACAAGTGGTCATTTTTTCACACGGGTTATCTGAGGCTTATTAATTTCATGGCACAGTTCCACACATTACATCAGCACTTCATCCATGAGACGATCACTCTGCCAGACATCATCGATCCCTGTGCAGACTCCAACTGCAACTCCATCACCTCATTGGTAAACCTTTTCTTGTCGTGATTTGTTGTACAGACCACATTTAACCAAACATTACACGAGAGCCCATAGTGTTTATCACAAGGTTTCTCTCACTGTGTACACATAATGTAAGGCTGCAGGCAATGTAGCACCAGAGTTTATAAGGAAATGACAGAAGAGGAAAGCAAAGTTGCTTTAGCAACTGATTGCTAATAATATTACGTCTGTAAGGCCACCATTAGATATTGTTATATTGATGTAGGGTGAGGCCAATAAACAATGGGTCAACTTTAAGTAAAGGCGGGTTTGTGGTAGTGTAGAAAGTTTTTTACGATCAGAAAAGGTCTCACTGAAAGGGCTTGTTTTCTTCCCTCCAACTTAAACCATCACACCCAGTCTATGTTTGTATCTGCTGCAAGCAAAAGCAAGAAGAGAAAACAGCATTGGTCGAGTTCTTGTAATACTGAAAATGCTCCCCCAAAAAATTAAAAATTCAACAAGAAAAACTTAATAATCACTTACCTTGTATAACTGGGATTTTCTTATATTAAGAAAAATATATTGGTGGGGAACTCAAGGGACGGTGTCCTGTTGTAGGGTCTTGCAATGTAAAGCGCCTTGAGGCAACTGTTGTTGTGATTTGGTGCTATAAAAAAAAAAATTGAAATGAATTGAATTTTTCTGATGCAGATCCTGATTTTTTGTAATATACAGAAAGACCAGATGCTGACATGTCAGAAAATTATTCTGGGCTCCAGCCTGTTACAGGTAAGTGAGGAGGTACAATCTTTATCCATTTACCTTTAAAACAGCCAATAGACAATTATGTTAGTCACTTGTTAAACTGAGCTGAGCCGTCTACACTGGCAGCCTATCACATTTGTGCTAATCGGTATACTTTATAGGGCATATTATTTACTTGTAGTTATATTTCGGGAAAGCTGCATGTTAAAGTTATGCTGCAGCCACAGCACAGACTTAACACAACACAGTATGGATGGCAGCATACAGAATATTATTGACTTGACTAATACATGTCTCTGGAACATTTGCATGCCCAAGTTTTACCTTTTTGTTCCCCAAGCAATATGGAAGTTTGGTTTGGAAGGAGTAATACATATATATTACTCCTTAAATACATACTTTGACTAAATACAACAAATCTGTATGACCTGAACATCTTTAATTAAAAAGACAAACAAACAACCAAACTTCCATATTGCTTGGGGAACAAAAAGGTAAAACTTGGGCATGCAAATGTTCCTGTCATAGCTGCTGTGCATAAACTGTATAGAGACAAGTTGAGCTTCAGAGTTCATTTGATAGATCCACACTGTCTGCTGCTCAGTCTGTGTCCAATAGACTCAAGCCAGAAAACAGATGGGGGGAGACTCTCTAACCAGCCGAGGGGGAAACTAGTGCTTTGAAGTGGATTGCAATCATTAAATCCTTCCATGTCCCTGGCACACAGGGTACGACAAAACTGTGCTGACAGCCATGGATGCAGAGTATGCTGCTTGTTTTGCTCTCTTTCTATTTTTAAATTAGTGTTGTTTGGCAAGCCGCTCCTAGTGAGGATCATTGCACAGGCATGAGTGTGCAAAACTTTCAAGCAGTGCCGCTTAACCTTTTTAGGTCAATAGTCAACCTGACCTTTTAAGGATGAAAATATTTTAAGTTCCAAACCAACATGGCCAGAACACAAAGTTTCAGACACAACAATACCACAGTCAGCCATTTACAGACAGCAATATGAAAAGGCTGGACATGTTTGCATTACACTGGCTAACAGACTAGATAACTGTACTTAAAATAGGATTTTATATAATCCATAGTTTGTTTAAATTAAAAAAAAAGGAAACACAAACATGTACTAGTGGAAATGAAAGTGAAATGATTGCATGAGGGGTGACTGAAGGGTGTTCTGCAGTGTTTAAGAAATTGCTCGTCAACCCAATGTTGCCCATCTTTCTTCTCTGCTCATGTTACTCATGCTTTAGGGATATTTATGAAGCCAGAACCAGATTCTGGGAGCAGTTTTTAGGCTGCATCATTCTTCATGTAATTTCAGTTCACTTCAACAGTCAGGTAAAGAACATTTTCCACATCCTTAATACCCCTTTATAATTCTTACATGCCAGTTTCTGAGCTGCTCCAAATATAAATGATGTGAATAAAACATTATTTATGGTGCTCATAACAGGAAAAACAAATAATCCACAGACCTTATGGTCAAGACTTTCCCACTTCTTCATTTTTCTACTGAATAAGTTCCAGTGAACAGTTTCTGCATATTTCCATATAAAATTAGGTCATTTCTACTTGTCATTTCAGCAATACTGTGAAAACTAGCTGCAAGTAATTCAACCAAATAGTGATTTTTATCATTTAATAAAGACTTCCAATTTTAAAAAAAAAAAGAGGTAAATATTGGAATTACAAAAGAAAAGGATAAAATTTGTGAAAATGTAAACATTTGTGCTGATTTGTTTAGGTCAGCTGTTAACACTTTGTCAGACAAAGATCTGTCTATCCATTTGAAGACACAGAAGACAAAATGAATAGTTTTGCAGGTAGAGTCTGGAGGGTACAATGTAACAAAGACAAAATGCTTCAATTGTGCTAACCCTGTTTAAGCAACTTTATTACACCAACATTCACAAAAACAGACTACTTGGAATGAACTTGCTGGTTTGACGTCTCTTCCCGTGAACTGTTAGGAACAGCCGGAAGCTGAGGGTGGCAGCTGATGGGCGGGGTAATGGAGCGTGTCGATCTCCCATCCAGTTCTACATTCTGAGAATCAGGTTGAGGTGTGCATAGTCTGCCCCTTTTTTTTTTTAAGTTATCAGTCAGCCATAAAATATATAAATAGAAAACACAATCTGATTTGTTAAATTTTTTTTGACTAAATTGCAGGTCTACAATGTTCTCAAGCCCCACCTTTTAAATCACTTCACTTTAGTTGAATTAGGCCCCTCTGCAATGGCTTCCAATTAATTTCTAAATAATTTCAATGATATTAATCACCTTTAAAGCATGAACTGGCCACAGACTCCAGTATGAACCTCTGTCTGACTTTGAATAGTAGCCAGCAGGATAGTCTGATTTCCCCAGAAGTGATTTAAGAAAATCCTTTTACCGAGAGGACCGA